>JAJMBS010000024.1:0-216174 GCA_030572775.1 [Lipomyces] yamanashiensis
ATGAATAGCCCCCAACCAGAGACATTACTGGGGCCCGCTATAGCACGCTTGCCTATGCCTCTTTGTAAATTGACATTCTTACAGTATCGCTTGTTCTCCAAAATGTCCCGATTTTTTGGGTCTAGCATTTCATCTGCTCCGCAAGACCGACATAAATCAGGATCGCATTCACGATTCCACTTGAAGCACTCGCATGCAGATGTACGACATCGACTGGTAGTGCATCTGCATCCTCTGTATCGTCTCGGACAATTTGCAGAGCAACCACAAGCCTTTTCACAGAACACTTTGCCATCGACACAAGCGCATTCCGAATCGCACGGCCCATCATGCATACAAGGATTCAGATCAACTCTCTTAAGGTGGTTCCCACTTAAAGAGCAGTCCTCGGGATAACCTGTTTGAGCTTTGCGCTTCCGTTTACTCAAGATTTGAGCAGATACGTGCTCGATAGACGCGTACGCGGTAAACTCTTTGTGGTGATCATGAATATGCGCTGGTGTAAGCTTGAGGTCAATAAGTTTCTGATTAATCTAATATAGTTCAACTTAGTATGCATATTCTAGTTATGATGAATGCACAATGATACGTACCTCTCTGCAGGATTTGTTGACTATGGTAGTCATAAGACACGCTGTACGTACATTCTGTAGCAATGTCTTGCCTGTCATCTTGACAAGAGATATATCCTCATCTGACCAATCCGAAGCTTTCGCATTTTCATGTCGAGACGGTTTCTTCGCCTATTCATAAATTGTCAGTATTTCAATTTTGTTGAGCGGAAGTACAATGCAGCCAAACTCACGCTTAGGAAGCAATCTGGAGAACAAGGCATTCCCTCAGGTAGAATATTTCGATTGGATGAAGACTTGTTGATAATGTTGCATTGCTGCATGTTCGGCGTGGTCTTGACATTTCCCTGATTTGACGACAGTATGTATACAGAGTCTTCGCGATCTAATGTCAACAAATAGTTCTTGTAAGCTCATTATATCGAAACATACCATGCCATGGGCATTCATGCATAAAGCAAAGGGCGCACAAAAGTGAGGAATACGAATCTAAATTCATAGTTGATGACAGATGCGAACTTCTCAATCTACAGCCAATAGTCAGCATATAACTTTCGTAAGCATATTAATTGGAAAACCATACGAAGCTCTTTTGTCCTCAATGAAGTAACTCGCAGGATATCTAAGGGAAATAATCAGCACCTATTACTAGACTCGTTTTAAACAAGACATACAAGTTCAAAATTTCCCAGACGCTAATTTGAGTAACTTCTTTAAAGCTTTTGCAGAGCAACTCAACTCGCCAAGTTAACTTGCTGTCTATCTTTCTTAAATACTCTTCAAAGAGCTTTTTCTTTTTCTCCTCTATTTCAAACTTGTCGCTGTCGGGTAAAACTTGTTTCCGCATTGCTGCGTTCGAGTTGATATGGAAGACAAAATAAGATACCAAATGATGCTTTAAAATCCCATAGTTTGACATAAATTCAAAGAAATTCAAAGAAATGAGTTGACAAAAAATGGGCATCTGCTGCAGGTTAGCTGATACCCAATATTATATAAAAACTGCTATAAACTCACTCTCGCGTCTTAATAATTCAGCTTGGGTTTCTGTACGATCCTCAAACATTTCCTCAAGGTGTAGACCTGCCTCCTCACCGTTTTCGCCAAAGTAGGGCCAATACCGAAGAAACTCGTCATCTTCGACGTGTACACAATTCGCAAGCGTCGTGAAGTCTTTGTACAGCGGTAAGGAAGCAACAAAAGGAATTGTTGTACATGATTCTAGAACTTGTTTTTTGATTGGAGGTGTGTAGTACGGCTTTGGATACGACTAAATCAAGAAACGGGACCTGTTAGTTCGTACTTGAAGATGCAATCTGCGCAGTCACACAATACCTCTACTGTAAATTTCAGTGTGGTTTTCCTAGCAGAAGATGCTCGAGGAGCAAAATCGGTCAATTTGCGCGCTTTTATGCTTCTCTGCTTTGATATTTGTCTATTTGCTTGTTTAGCAGAAACTCTTGCTGTCTTTAGTAAGTCCTATATTGAATTAGCATGGACAGAAGCTATGGACACAGTCTGTTGAACATACGCTAACATGGCATTCATGCTCTTGCCTGAGCTGTATGATGTATAATCGCACTTCGCGGCGAATTGCCTTGTCTTGAAATTCAAAATTGTGTTGATCAGACATAGTACGATCGTTTGTTGTTCTTTATATCGCGTGTAGAATTGGCTCGGTAATATCTAATGAGTATATCCTGTGAAATAGGCTCTCGCTTAATGTTCTTTATTACAGACTCATCCTATCAATGCTTCCTGACAGGTGCTTACTGAGGAATAAACACGCTGTTGAGCTGAACACACGCGAGAATCCGAGGACTGCGATGTGGGACACGCGCCTCAAGTCCGCGCGGCTCATACGACAGGGAGGGCAAACCTGTGTGGTTAGCGAGCCGTCTGCGTTTGTTCAGTGTGGAGTATCTACGAGTGGGTAGTATATTATTTGGTAAATTGTATTTGTAGAATATAATTAAGTTCATATTATTGTTGGTTTTGTTTGAAAAGAGTCGGGAGTCTCGGAATTTAGTATTGCTCAGGCGTAGTTGAGCCGTAAGAACAATAGCAGTGCTCATATCTTATTGTTTGCTTGATTATTTAATTATTATAATTACGCGTAAAAGGGCAGTCTTACTGTATCAATACAAACCAAATTAATAAGGGAAAATATAGAAAAAATGAGAAAATTTCTTTAGCAATAACAATGTCTAAAATTACATTTAAAGTAATACGAGCACACAATACTATTTTCAATATGCAACTGTCATGAAAGGAGGCAGCTGCTTTGTTCCAAGTGCTCGTGTGTCCTCAGATCGGCTTAGATCACACAGATATCGTTTAGCTGGGCTCTTATATTCGTCACTTAGACACTACAAAGCAACCAGTTGAAAATATACTCAAATTTTTAAACTAACCGGTTTGACTGGCCACGCTGCCAGCAAACCCAGAAACACCCACAAAGCTACCCAGAGACACCAGCTCTATTACAAATCAGACTGCAGCACCGCGACATCCTACCGTATAGTGGGTGCTGAGCCGAAATTAAAACCTGAACTAATATATACAGTTGAAAGAAACAGCAACCCAAGAGCAATAGCAATAAACACAATAGGAAAGCAAAAAACGCCAATATTACTGGTTAAACCCCCACCACTGACGATCACTCGTTAAGTATGGGAGAAGATCTACTTAGAAAGGTCCATCTGATCATTTTCAGACGCTTCTTCATCTTCTTCTGATCCCATCGAGTCTCGATTCGAACGATCGGTCGTAATAGAAGACAAAGGTGGGAAGCGCTTGAGTGGCATTCCGAGTTTTGATCGTAGCTCGTTAATTTCCTGTTGAAGATCGTTGCTGTAGCCATGCATGTTCTTGATAACATTCACAGCCCGATTCAGGATATCGTGTTTTGATGATTTAGCCCCTTTCTCATCAGGAAGGATTCGCTTGAGGTCGTCATAAAGCGAGCTCATATCCTTACGGCGTCGACGCTCAGCCATCTTGTGAGTCTGTCGTAGTTCTGGGGAGCGCGAGTAAGGCCCAGGACCTACTCCTCCATTGTACACCGGTCCAGACGCAGTAGTTTCTGTCAAATTCAAGGAAGGATCATCAAGATCGATTGATCTCCCACTCATACGGTCGTAAGAATCAATCGAAGTGCGCGAGGTAGCAGCAGCATTTGCATAACCCAGTGTCGCAGGGGAGCCCGTATACGACGATTGAGCTACTGCAACAGTCGCTCCAGGATCAGAAAACGCGTAGGCAAATCCTTTTGTCGGAGTGGCAGCATTGGGGTTCGGACCGTATGGCGAAGGACCTGTAACGGGCGGTGCCCCTCGCGGGATAGATGGCCCACTTCGAGGTTGACCGTTCAAGAAGGGCGGACCACGCTGGTCATAGGACGGATTTGCTTGAGCAACGACATATGCAGAATCCTGAGAGAGCATAGAGCCACGACGAGAATCGTACTCCGAGGTACCACCGTGCCATGGCGGTTGCTGCTGCTGCTGTTGCTGTTGGTGCTGCATTGCTTGTGGGATGTTGGAGTTGTAGAGCTGCTGCTGAGACTGCTGAGACTGAAGGCCAGGCTGCTGCGAGTAATTCGGTGCTGAACTGTAATTTAAAGGAGGAGCTTCGTTTCGTAAATACAGCTCACGCGCAGGGGGGCCGGCGGACATCGTCGAAGAGTTTGTCGGTGAAGGCTTGGAATCGGTGGTGGAGTTGCGAAGATGGGAAAGAAGGGAAGGTGGCGGTAGGGCAGACGCGTCGGTCATTATAGAAATCGGTGGCAGAGTAGGCGGAGGCATGATTGGCACCGTGACCGACGAGCAACAGTGGTGGTGGCCTTGTTGAAAGGGAAATTCGCGCGGACGAGGTTGAGAAGATGGCTGCCACGTGCAGGCTCATCGCCGCAAGCGAGTGCCGGGATTGGGGTGATTATAGCAAGCCTGTGTCCGCCAGTTCCTCACTATTCACACCCGGATTGTGCCCTTCACCGCACGATCCGCGTCGCGTGGAGTCCACGCGACGCCACACCAGCCAGTGTGCAACTCAGTTCAAACCCCTGCACGTCACATCACACTCCCTTGGTCCTCTGAAGCCTTGTAGTGTCCTTGATGCGGGCTTCAGCTATATAATGTAGGCTTGATATTTTTGAAAAATTCACTGCACATTGCTCGTATCTACGTTTCATGATCTATATGCTTACTGTTTACATGAAACCTAAAGCACACAGGGTGCTCTGTTATTCGGTCGCTGTTGCCTACAAGCAGCAGGCTGCCGTATGTTCTCCAAGCCCGCACCAATAAGGCACTTCTGATTTCATTTTCACCGTTGCGTGATGGCGATGGTTTCGTCAGTGCCGTGCCCCTCGCGAGTATGTGCTCTTGACGCGACATATGCTACCCTTGCTCGTCACTCCTGGTGAGTATTCCGGTGGAGAAGCTGATCCTCGCAGTCACGGGCAGTTACCGGTTGTTCTGAATGCACTTCACGGTCAGCTTTTTGAATTTTATACGATACTATTCTGATATTTTCGCGACATGTGTTTTGGTCTGTGGCGTGCTCGCTGAATGCCGACAACTTTACATGACCAGAGGGTGCTATACGCAACCCACGCTACTACGGGTCTACGCAAAAGCCATAGTACCACAGAGTTATGAATAAATCCGTTGATTAAAATGTTCGACTTCAATGTATCAAGTATCTGATACTATTTTAGACGTTAGTACGACTGACACAGCATCAAAGTTTGTCGAATATTGTCTGAAGTCTCCTCTGATCGACATCCTAATACGACATTCTATCTCTAGTGATGCTGCCATGTGGCTTCTTTTCACAACCCAATATGGATGCTATCAGCTAATTCTTCCCTCGTGGCATTCCATATTCGGTTTGTCATGTGTCACGGAATATACCAAAAGTGACCTACCAGATCTCAGTCGCCGAGCAAACTCACGATGCCAGAGATTGTATGGGCCGATGTATGAAATTGATCTTATCTTAGAGTCAATATGGCCTTATTGATTGCAAACTCTTGACTCGATTGGAAGTTTAGGGACAACATGGTTCCACAGCTCATCAAAGTTCTGGATTATCTGTATTCTAGTTCGTGTGATGAATTCTTTCTAGTCGTGGAGTTTCTCAATGAAGCAGAGGACACAGCCAAAAAAATAGCTTTTTTCATTTTGATCTAGCTTCCACAACATATTTGACGGGACAGCTTTCTAGCAAGTAGATTTATCATTGCTAAATCTCGGATACTCTCCTAAGCTTAAATCCACCACACATCGTACAACGAACAGACACACGCACACATGCGCACACCTCCACACTTGCAACACTACCACCCCGCCACCCCCTAACACTAATATAAACATCCAAACCACATAAAAGCCATACCAAGACGCAAATGCCGGTACAAATGCCTTGCGCCGAACAGCCTTCGTTCCATTGGGAGTTTTGGAGCCTTTTAAGGTTTCCGCTGAACTCCCAACCGCAGAAAAAAAATTTTTGGGCTCGCGGTAGAAACTCTGGCGAGGTGCTCATTTCTCTAGACACTCTTCTACTACCACGAGCAAAAGCATATCCTTTTGTTTTACCCAGAAGATTACTATTATCTTATATTTATTTATATAACTCAGTTTAAGGTATATTCTCTTTATTATTCTATTATATTATGTATTATTCTGGAGGATGAGAAGAGAAATTTTCTTAGTTTGCTCTCCTCCTCACAGATCGTGCATTTTTCCTTCATTACGCACACCAGCTAACAACAGCATAAGAAATGGCCAAATCAAAAGCTGTCAAGGTCGAGAAGAAGTCCAAGGTTCTTACTCCCAAGGATGCCGGCATCTCCAAGAAGAAAGATGTGAAGCCCACTGCCTCTGCTATTGCTGATAAGAACGGAAAGCCCGCTAAGCTGCAGAAGGCTGCCGGTGCTGCCGCCGCTGTTGCTGCCAAGCTCGCAGAGAAGGCTAAGGCTAAGGACTCAAAGAAGAAGCCTGTTGTCGAGGAGTCGTCGTCGTCTGACGATTCCTCGGACTCTGACAGCGGTTCTGACAGCGACTCTGAGGAGGAGGAAGTTGCTGCCCCCGCCAAGAACGGAAAGGCTGCCAAGGTGGAATCTTCGTCCGAGAGTGACTCTGATGATTCTGATGACGAGATGGAGGTCGACAAGCCAGTCGCTGCCGCTAAGGAGGAGTCTTCCGACTCGTCCGATGATACTTCTTCTGACGAAGAGGAGGAGAAGAAGACTGAGGTCAAGAAGCCTGCTGCCGCCGAGTCTTCCGACTCCGACTCCGACTCCGACTCTGAGGAGGAGATCGAGCAGAAGACTGAGGCCAAGGCTGAGAGCGAGTCTGCTGATAGCGACAGCTCTGATTCGTCCTCTGACGATGAGGAAGAGGAGGAGAAGAAGCCCAAGACCACCAAGCGCAAGGCCGACGAGGGCGTTGCCGCCCCGGAGAAGAAGCAGAAGGTCGAGACTGAGGGAGAGGAAGAGGCTACCACCCTTTTTGTTGGACGTTTGTCCTTCAACGTTGATGAGGAGTGGCTTAAGCGGGAGTTTGAGGTCATTGGTGCCGTCGAGTCGTGCCGTATCGTTACTGACAGAGATTCCGGCAGATCCAGAGGGTAAGATCTTCGTGTTTCTTTTGCAAACACATTCTAATTTTTTTTCTAGATTTGGCTACGTTACCTTCACCGAGGCTGCTTCTGCTAAGAAGGCTCTTGAGGAGCACCAGGGAATGGAGATCGATGGCCGCCCGGTTAATTTGGATTTTTCTAACCCCGCTCCCAAGAAGGATAACAATCGCAACCAGCGTGCTGAGAGATATGGCGACAAGCTCTCTGAGCCTTCCGACACTATTTTCGTCGGAAACCTTTCGTTTGATGCTGACCGTGACTCTCTTTTCGCTGCTTTCGGCGAGTACGGTAACGTCACCAGTGTTCGTCTGCCCACCAACCCCGAGACTGAGCAGCTTAAGGGATTCGGCTACGTTCAGTACGGCTCCGTCGACGAGGCTAAGGCCGCCATTGAAGCCCTGAACGGATTTGAGATTGCCGGCCGCGCCGTCAGACTCGACTTCTCCACTCCCCGTGACCCCTCAAGCAGTGGTGGTCGCGGTGGATTTGGTGGCCGTGGTGGCCGTGGTGGTCCTCGTGGCGGCCGTGGTGGTCCTCGTGGCGGCCGCGGTGGTCCTCGCGGTGGATTCGGTGGTGGCCGTGGTGGCCGTCCCTCTGGTAGCAACGCTGTCCAGTTCCAGGGCAAGAAGGTCACATTTTAAATTGTTTAAGAGCAAATATTGGAGTACTGTGTTACGATATGGAGCGAGTACCTACATAATACTGCATTGCGTTTGCCTGCCATTCGCGCTTTTTGATTAGTTTTATCTAACCATCACCTATTTTGAAATTTTCGGGTTTGAATTGGTAAACTTTAAGTGTTTTTAAGTATCGAGGAGCTTGTGTTCAGATAGCTGAAGAGGAAGTAACAAAATTCTGGGATTTCATTGTGGTTGCTGGTTGTCTGTGGCTATAAAAGTTTATTGTTTTGTTTTGCTTTGTTTTTATGAATACAGTTCTTGGGTTTTCCTGCATGTGTGATTTGCTTGTCAGTTAAAAGATCTTTGTCTCGTTTGTTGAAATTTTTATAAATAAAGGATTGACAACGCGAACACAGTTGTGTGAGAATATCCATCGTAGTTATTGCCGAGGTTTGTATCCGAGCGGAACCAGAGAGCGTGCGGCGCGCTGGCCGAACCCCCCGTAATTAACTGTTTTGTAGATCTGGAGGATAGTCAACGAAGTACTCCACTACGCTTCGAGCTGCATAACCTGATCTCTTTTTGTTGAATAATGTGCCAGCGGATAATTTGATGGTGATGACAGTGCCTGGTATTAAAGGAGGTTTGAACTCGAGCCCAGCGGTGTCTGGCCACGCGAACGGAGCAAATGGTGTGCATGTGAAAGAGACTAACCATAGACCAGTTGCGCACAACAGGAGGTTGAGACCGCGAAATGCGACCCTCAGGATATATGATGATTTGGAAGCGGAGGATAGCAACTCATCTATGAATGATAGTGAGATTTTACAGCTTTCAGAGGATTTATTTGAGGATTTAATTGGTGCCACTCAGACAAACGGAGATGTTGATTTATCGAACGGACAACACACACTGGCGCGGAGCACTACATCATCGGGAGCATCTCTGCAGAAAACGCTTTCAGATTTATCATTAAATGCCATCGACAAAAAGAAAAGCAGCGTCTTCGCTGTCTCTATTTGCACGGTATCTGAAATCGCGCTGTCAGCAACCCCTCAGTGGATCATGTATTACTGCATACCGCAGTCCTCACTACCGCCCTCAACAGCAGCTTTGCATATCTTTCCGAACTCGACTCAAATAGAAGATCATACTCCCATTGTCATACAGCCAGTTACACCAATCGCATTAACAAATGTGATCATGCTATTTTCACCACCAGCATATGAGTTCATCTCTTCCATCCCGGAAGCCGAAGCTCTAGCATATATGAAGGGCCATAAAATTATCAGGAAAGATCAAACTCTACCAATGCTGGATTGCGTTGTCAAGGCATGTGAACCTGTTGATCAAGGTGCACTGATTCTGGGAGTTACCAGACTTACATTTGTCTGTGATCAGAATTATATTGCGCTAGATAATACTGAGTTAGACTTATCGACTGTTAGCAACGGAGGCGATATTTCTGCAGATATAAGTGGATGGTCCGAAGAGGAAAGCGACATGAGCCAGTTTCTAGACTCTCAACAGTCTTGGGAGAGATCTCCCAATACCGCCTTAGCTCTTGCACCAAAGCTGAACAAGAAGAAGCGCAGGATGCTATCGTTACCCATTCACTCTCTCGACACTAAAATCGAATCACAAATCCTCACACCCATTGGACGTGATACAGATGATAGTGAAGCTAGAGGTTTTGTTTCCGTGGAGATTCTGGCAAAGATTGGCTTGTTCTCGGGAGACTGGGTAGGTGATTATGTGCAATTTTTCTGATCGACTGATGCTAATACTAACTACTTGCAAAAAGGTACTCGTTCGCTCTTCTACGGATGTCAGACCAATACGCATTTATTCCTTCCCTTCCACACGCATTTTCAATTCTAATGCGTTGTATCTATCGCCAATCTTTTTGTATAACGCAGGCGGTCCCGACACTGTACAGATTGAGGTTCCAGATGCAACATTGTTCAAACAACCTCGCGCTGCTAAAGAGATAACCATTTCTCGCGTAAGCTCTTTTGCTTCGACTGAGAAGATGTACGAAAGAACGTTTATGAAAGGACTGCGAAGCTTTTTCGAGAGGTGTCGACGAATAGTAACAAAAGATGATTTGATTGCGATCCCGATTGATGAAGTGCTAGCTCGTCTGATGTATTCTTCCAACGATAGCAGCAGTAACGGGGCAGATATCGACGATCTATCAGTCATGCCGGATATTAGTCCGTCGACTGTTGTATGGTTTAAAGTTACAGCTGTTGTACCGCCCGAAGATCAGGATCTTACCGGTTTGGAACAAGCTGGGATCAGCTCTTACTATGTCGATAGCTCACAGACCCGTGTAGCACAGGTAGGTAGTATACAGGCTCCAATTCCTTCTATTACACAGTTTGATTGGCTAAAGTACATGAAACTGGCTCCTCTACCGACTTTTAAATCTCCTGCTAGCATGAGACTTAAGAAGTTGCTTGCTATCAGTGTTGCGCCGTCCGGATCTCCGCTGCATACCTCTGTGCTAGTTCATTCGCTTAAGCCTAGTGTTGGAAAAGCAACGATGATTAGGTCTATTGCTGCTCAGTTGGGTATTCATGTGTATCCAATTGATGCTTATGACCTTGTGGGTGAAACTGATACCAAGACAATAGCCTCACTGGAAGCCAGGCTTGATAGAGCCAAAACTTGCTTGCCGTGTGTTATTCTGATCCGCCATTTGGAAGCGATCGCAACAAAAGCAGCTGAAGGTAGTGGCGGTGAGAACAGAAACGCAGCAAAAATACTTTCTGCTCTGAAAGATGTTTCGACCAACACCAAGGGCTTGGTCATTACCGCTACATGTAATGGCGTCGAATCTCTTGTTGACGAAATTCGTTCAGGATTCACATTTGAATTGGAAATGCAAACTCCTTCAGAGCCTGAGCGCAGAAACATTTTTGAGTATTACCTTTCACCTGAAAGTGCACTTACAGGAGTTATTTCAACCACATCCTTCGTAGCCAGAAATAGCAATACAGGCCTTCCAAAAACATTTACTGTGCGCGCAGATGTCAGTTTGGCAGGACTAGCGTTACAGTCAGCCGGCCTAGTTCCACCAGATTTGGCGGCCATTGTAAAATCTGCCTACACATGTGCACTTGATCGAGTTCAGAAGGACGCGTCAGACTTTTCAAATCCCGACCATCAAGTCCACCCTCGAGATGTCATCCTTGCTTTTTCTGGATATGTTCAGCTTATTCCTTCTGATTTTGAACAGGCTGCAAGCGATGCGCGCAAGAAATACAGTGACTCAATCGGTGCCCCACGCATCCCTAGTGTCAAATGGGAAGATGTCGGTGGGTTAGCTCATGTCAAATCTGAGATTATGGATACTATTGATATGCCACTGAAGTTTCCGCATCTGTTTGCTGGTGGCGTCAAGAAGCGAAGTGGTATTCTCTTTTATGGTCCTCCTGGAACAGGTAAAACTTTGCTAGCAAAAGCCATTGCAACTACATTCTCTCTCAATTTCTTTTCTGTCAAGGGCCCGGAATTGCTGAATATGTATATTGGTGAATCTGAATCGAATGTACGCAAAGTGTTTCAGCGCGCCAGAGATGCCAAACCATGTGTTGTATTCTTTGACGAGCTTGACTCAGTTGCGCCAAAACGAGGTAACCAAGGAGATTCCGGAGGAGTAATGGATCGAATTGTGTCTCAGCTTCTAGCGGAATTAGATGGTATGAGTAGTGCTGGCGGTGAGGGGGTGTTTGTGGTAGGCGCTACCAATCGTCCAGATTTACTTGATGAGGCTTTGCTTCGCCCAGGAAGGTAAGCGTCTTGTATTTGCATCTGATGGTTCAAGTACTTAACGTTGTTTTTTTAGATTTGACAGAATGGTATATTTGGGAGTCTCGGATACCCATGAAAAGCAGCTTAATATCCTTAAGGCTCTAACCAGAAAGTTCAAACTTTCCAATGACCTTGACCTTCAGACGATAGCCGATTCATGCCCGTATACGTATACTGGTGCCGATTTCTACGCTCTTTGCTCTGATGCTATGCTTAATGCTATGACACGACTGGCACGATCAATTGATGAGAGAGTCAAGAAACTTGGTGACGACGTTAGTTTACAGTGGTGGTTTGACACCCAAGCTACAAAAGAAGATATTGAAGTCGTTGTGACACATGAAGATTTTGAGAAAGCAAGGCGAGAGTTGATCGCCAGTGTGAGCGAGGACGAATTGCGACACTATACTCGCGTTCGTGAGAACTTTGAAGGGGGAAAGACACTCGAATCGGCTAACAACGGAGAAATGGGAGTTGCTGGTTCAGATGTCCCTAGCAATGGCAACAAAGGGAAAGGAAAGCAAAAGGTTACAGCTATAGATGCTTGAAGTCCATGGCAGCCTTGGCCAAACTTGCACACTATTATGACTACATTCTGTATTATTTCATCGGTGATTTAGTGGTTATTAAACATATATTGTACATTAATGAAACCTTGACCCAAACAACCTAAACACTTGAAAGCAAAAATTAAAAGTAAAATACATATTACACATCGATTCTGTAATATTATGAATGAGTGGTACCATCTATAGTTCATTCAATAACGTTCTGGGCTTCGCTTCCAAAACCTTCCCCTAACTTCAGTACCCATTCACTCATTTCTGAATGAGATTTAACACTAAACAGATGCACGCCATTCTCGGAATAAACCGCAAACGTGTTTTGATCACTATAAGGATTCCGACTAGCAAGTTCGGGCGTGAGCTCTGGTTTGTATCCAATTCTGCATTGAGTTATATTGATAGCGAATATTTCCTCCATACCTGCAGCATTATATATATGCAAATATGGACGTCGAAGCTCAAGATAGCGGCGTTCCCAAGATTGCATTGCGTCATCAGGTGCTGAAACATATCCTCCTTTAACGAGATTGGTGCTATGAATAGTTAAGTTAGTAAAATTTGCAGTATGTTGCTGATGTTATACTGCTTACCTTCTCTGAAATTGGCGCACTATCGCAACGTATTGGGTTTCGCTTGGCTTTGACATAGAAGAAACCGGGACTGTCGATTGACTGCCTTCATCATCAACGTACCCAGTTTTTCGCTTCCAGAGCTTCAAAGCCCTTTGAAGTAACTGCAACTCCCGTTCTGACAGGCTCTTTTCATGATCAGGTATAGTGTCTTCTTGGCTAGCTGTATCATATACCCCTAAAGCTGCTTCAGATCCTGTTTCCAAGTTCTTTAATTCCGTGTAGCTGAGTACCGCCTTAGTGTGATCAGTTTCGGCCACTCTCTGGCGCTGCTTAGTAACCTTTCGATACTGACTAATAAGTGAAGCTCCGCGCGGTTTCCAAGACCCCAGATATTCCTCACCACTGATATATGTGCTGCGCAGACTGAGAGGTCGGCTATCAATAGTGTTATATGGCCGTAATCTGACTTGGAACAAGGCCACATAAGATCGCATAAGTTTTTTAGAACCCCAAAAGAGAGCCAATCGCGAAGGACCACGAGCCGCTCTTCCAAGCATGGTTCCAACCAAATTAGTTGTAAACTCAACAGGAGATGTGACTGAGGGTGTCGAAACCGTCCAGTTAACGCTCATAACAATTCTGTGATTATCAGGCGTAGTGCGATCCAAATAAGGAGATAGATGCGCACTGCTATCCCACTGTCCAACCACTGTAACTGTACGCGTCCCGTCAGCGTTAGCAATAGTCCTAGGCTTGTTGGTAATTCTCAAATCGACTCTGTCAACTTTACTCTGCGATTCACTGACAGTGCCTGTCTGACGATCAAGTAATCGAATATCGCCTATAGACAAACGAGAAAGATCAGACCAGTCAAAAGTATCTCCAGAGGAATGAGTGATAGATAGCCTAATCTGCTTTTGAACACCAATGTGCAGATTTAGAACCCCTTTATCTTCCTGATAGCCTTGTAGGATGTCTACAGGCTCGTAGCACCCAGCATCCGACAATTCAAGAACCTGTACTTTGACAAACGAGTCATGCTGCTGGATCTGCGAGTCGTCTTGAACGCCAGCCATCTTCTTGCCCGAAGTTTCTGAAATGTTGCTTTCATCTGCTAAAGCTCCAGACTCCTGCATATCATCCCAGCTTTGTAACTTCTCCAAATGTGTATTGGTAACTTTAGCAAAAACTTTCAATCGCAAAAGAGAAGAGTGAACTCCGCCATTTTGAAAGTCGACAGACATTAACGAGCTTAAGCTGATACCATGATGACTGTCAAAAATGACTGGCCCATCCTCGCCAAATCCAGAAACAACCTGACTTGTTGAGATACCACCTGGACGCGAAGCATATGAACCATCATTGTTTGGTAAAAACATTTGAACATGCACTTCTGTAAACTCTCGTTCGGAAAAACCAAGAATTGAATGTAAGTGAGCAACCATAACAAATGCTGAAGAGTTATTCTCTGCATCTTCAGATGGCTCTAATGTCACATTGATTATTCCGATAACGCTGAACGTATAAGGAGAATATATATCTCCCGAAAATTCTGTAGTCTTGCCATGCAGCGCGCCAGCCATGGGAACATAAGCATCACCTATATAAGAATGTTTTGTATCAAAAGTATCAGCAAAAGGGTGGTACCGTTTGAACGTTGACCGTATCTCCGAATACATTGGTGACTCATTATATATGTTTCGCATTGCTTTCACTCTCTCCTCGAGTTTTTCAACGGAAAATACTCGTATCGTATTCTTTCGGAAATCTGCGACGCGTATGGCAATACACGGTTTCAGTGCCGTGACAAGAGGTTCATCCTCGTCGGGCTCTTCATCGTTCAAGACAAGATCATAAGGTGAAGCAAAAACATATCCGTCATCAACAATCGTGAACTGGAACCGTAGATCTTGGTCATACTCATTACTCATAATTTGTGCCTCCTTCAGTAGTAAAGCAAAGCGATAGATAGCATCTGTCATTCTCAAAGTTCCACGGAGCATCCATTTTCGAATTGTGCTATTAGCTATCTTCTTTTCTTCATCCGACAAGACTGGATTTCGGCGAAGCATGAAAGAAGACATGGGATGAAACTGTCGCTGAACTGAGCGGAACGTGTTGGCTGCAGAGGAGGTTCCGGGAGATGCATTCAGAGACGAGACTCCACTGAGTCTCTTTGGGCGTGTAGGTGAAATACTACCTTGACGAAGAGCATTTGCTAAGAGCTCTGAACTTTGCTGATCAGCTGGTCTTTCTTTAGCATCTGTTGCTTTATTCTGGCTGAGGATTGGAATCTGCTTGGCAAATAGCAGAGAGTCGGGAGCTGGCGGATTTTCATAGTAGCTAGTAGCTGTTGAAGCAGTAGCCACCGGAGAAAGAAATGGATCTTCGGAAAACGACCCACCTCCAGCACGTGCTGACCGTAGCTTACTTGCTGCAGCTGTATAGGGGGAACCATAGCTCATTATAGAATCAGTATCGCCGTCATAGTTATCGAATGATGACTCCGGCCGACTCTTTCTAATGGAACGGACACGCTGCATCTCATCAAAAAGCTTATCAAGCTCTTCATCTGTCATTGCACCCACGTTCATCGAAGCAGAATCTCCACCAAGATACGTTCTTGCCGCCTC
The DNA here is from genome assembly GCA_030572775.1 of [Lipomyces] yamanashiensis. Classification (NCBI taxonomy): domain Eukaryota; kingdom Fungi; phylum Ascomycota; class Lipomycetes; order Lipomycetales; family Lipomycetaceae; genus Myxozyma; species [Lipomyces] yamanashiensis. The sequence continues at coordinate 15,428 of JAJMBS010000024.1, forward strand.
TATACGAGCCAAAGCCCAATCGCTGGAGCCACCAACAGCCTCATCGCCCGTTATCGGAGTTTGTGATCTGCTGACTGATGCATCTTCAAATGAAGGAAAATCAACGTAGTCAGAAGCAATACTAGAAGCACGCTCGCTATGATCTGAAGCAGAACTACTATGAACTCCTGGAGCCCCGCCTGGGGTAGACGATCGTGTGCGTTGCATAGACTGGATCCCTCGCATCGCACTTGATGTGCTGAAAATACTCTTTCTCTCTTGCAGTGCTTCCTGAGGGTTACTGAAACGGAATATGTGGAAATCGCCTAAAATCACCCTATCACCAGAATGCAATTGCCGCGACAACTCTCGAAGTCGTAGCCCATTAACCATTACAGATGCATTTTCAGCAGGTAGGATGGTGACGGTGTTGTTGTCATTAACAAAAGTGCAATGATCTGTCAGTATTTTAGAGCCACGCAATCTTATCTGAGCGGTCGTGGAGCTGTCCGCGTTGCCTACACTCGTACTTCCTTGTTTTATATTGTAGACCAAGCACTCAGCCAATAATGGGTCATCACTTAGGTTGACGAGATAGGGAATATTTTTTGGAGTATGCACTCCAACAAAACCCTTGTCGATGTATATACCCATTTCTTCTAACGCTGTTTCTCGCTGTTTCTGTATTTCTTTAGTCATTTCCAGCCGTTCTTCCCAGGTTTGATTAACTTCCTTTAATAACTTTTCGGAAGCCTGCATCTGTTCAGCTATTTCAGCTCTAGAGACTTTTTGCACAGTACCATCAGAAGCAGTGATAGTAACAAATTGCTCCTCACCGGAGGCATCTTCACCATTCTTTGCAAATTCTGAGTTGTTGCGATCGTCGCTACTGTTAAGTTTTGTCCGCAATAAGGCAAGCTCCTCTTTCAGTTCCCTTATTAAACGCGCGTTAGGGTCTTCATTAACAACCGCATGATTTTTAATTCGTTTTGCCGAATCTGCATATCGGAGCGTAGATAGAGTCTCGTCAAAGTTGATATCTGCCGGTGAAATAGTCGCGACCATCGCAGTCATAGAGTTGCCCCCCAATGAATCTTTCAGCAGCCAAGTCAGAGCAGAATCACGGTATGGCACCACAGCATCTTTCTGTTTCTTCGCGCTTGAGAGATCTGCAAGAGTTCGAATTACTCTACCAAGAGCCGATAGCGAGCGATTGATTTCCGAGCCTTCTTTCAATCTGCTTCCAGTCGCTCCAGTTGCAGAAGCTCGCTCAGATCCTGCAAGATCGACAAGAGATATCCTGGACACTTTTTCAGAATCAAGGTTTGTATCAGCATCATGAACGTGTTGAGTAAGTGTTAAAGTAAAAACTGCATGTGATCGTGAAGAAGTTTCGTTCATATTTGTAGCCGCAACAGTTCGTGCCTTATTTCCTTCATCCATAAGCTCCTCTATCTCTGCGAAAGATCCAACGACTAAACGCGACTAGATTAATCCACAAGTTAGCAGAATTAACTAGATTGAGAGTAATGCAGGAAAATATCCTCACCAGATCCTCAACATAGGGCCCAAGTGATGGGTGCTCTCTGACTCGTAGGTTATTCTTATTTTTCGGATTCAGAAGATCTCTCACTCGTTCTACAAATGTTAGCATGAATATACACGATACAGAAGTATCGCAGTCCCTACCGTTATAGATTTCAAGATATGATACTTCAACGGTATAGCGAATACCTCCATCTGACACAGCTTCGCTTCTATGATATATATCAATTAGCCATTGACGTAACTCTGAGGAAATGAAGGTGAACCAAACATTCTGCTGAAGAGAGCCTCGCAGACTCTTGGAATAACGCCTGGGTCGTCACGGGAGCCCATCTATATAAAATGTTAAAAACATATGCATAAATAGAAAAAAGCGACTCGTCTAACCATCGAATATGATTTGCCAGATCCAGTCTGACCATAAGCAAATATACAATTATTGAATCCCTTGAACGCATTGTCAAGTAACGGCAGACCAAGATCAAAAAATACTTGTTCCTGGCCAGCTGGAAGAGGATATAGAATGTCAATGCACAGTTGAAAATGCAGTGTAGATTTGAAGCTGCTCACCATATTCCCCGTTTGAATTGTCGAAACTCCAATAGCTCTTATCGAATTTGAACACTCTTGACTTGTCAGTTTTAGATTTTGTCGGAGTAGTAGCCTGAGGAGCAGTCTCGTTACGCAAAACTGTTTGCTCATTTTCCATTGAAACGACGCATTTTGCATTTCGTGCTCGTTCTATAATATAAGTGAGTATAATCGACGATCTCAACGTCTCACGAGCTGAATATACCTCGGTTGTTGAATGGACGGACACGCACGACGACCTTGATATTGCCGCTATCAGGATCTTCCATTACCGCCATCTAAATACATAGATTTGAACGACCTCTTATACGACAAAGATAGAGAACAGGTATCGCAGTAATAGGCACTCAACTCAATGCTTGGATATGGCACTATCTTGCTGCTACAAGGAGGTATACAGTATGCAGTCAAGACAGGCTATGCAGACAACCTGTGAATTACAACAACCAGCCCCAAATACCAAAATAATAATACAATATTCAAGAAAGCGAAAGCGGTTGCGGTTGTAGCAAAGCAGCTAAGGAAGTTGACGGTGACTGATAAGACCTGTTCTATTATGCTTTCGAATCCGATTGACGTCAGAACAAGACAGCGTATTCGGCTCGGGACTTGTTGACCGGTCAGGGCGAAGCGCTGTCAGGGAAAACTCCCAAGCATAGAAACTCTAATTACAAATTGGGAAAAAACCCAACCCAGGATCACGTGTAGTCATGTGTAATAATACGGTTAGGGTACGAAGGTCGATAGTGGCGCCAGTAAGCAGCAGATCAACGCGTCAATGTCAAGACATATTCTTCAGTTGGTTGGGATTTGCTTGTTTGAATAAGATCAACACTGGATCGCTGGAGTTTGGGTGATTTTTCACACTGCTGACTGTTGGCTTTCTAGCTTGTTAGTCTGCGATTTTGAAGTTGAGCAGTGGGAGAACCCGTAGCATCGACGATGTCACGTCCAATGCGCTATGCAGCGTCCCGCTTGCAGCGACCTACTACGCTCTTGCACTTCTCGACAAGCAGAGTTGCGCGTCCGTTATTGCCTATTAATACCAGATCGTATCCTCATGGTGGATTTGATGGAAACAACTATAGGCGGATAGCAGCTCTGGCGTCGGGAACCCGTTCTCTTTCATTCTTTCCGGGCAAATTCATTGCAAAGATGGTTCGAGTCCCCGCTGCTGCTGGCGGAGCAGTAGTCGCTGGATTGGCCTATGTAAACTATCAAGTTCAAGGTCAGTGATTTGGTGCTTATTTATATTCGCAATGCGTGTTATGCTGACTACATTATACAATACAGAGGCCGCTGGCTACACCCAGAAGCAGCTTGAAGCGGCAACCGAATGGATAAGTGATACTGCTTCGAGTGTGAAAGATGGATTAGATGGATTATCTACGCCAGACTGGCTCACATCATTATTTGAACGCACCAAGGACTCGTCCAATTCATCAGCACCACAGACACAAAGCAGTAATTCACAGAGCAATCAAGGCGAACGCACAGGTAACGGCGGTGAAGGAGGTGGTAGTGGTGGAAGTGGGGAGGACACAGCTTTGGCTGCAGCAGGAACTGCAGCCGCAGTTTCTTCCATGAATGACTCCTCAGACACAGACGAGAGAATAGCGGCGTCTACCTCGAAGATGATGCTTCTTACAAAGAAGATGATCGAGATCAGGGCTATATTGCAAGAGATTGCCAGCAGTGGAGCCGGAAGCTCAGCACTTAACCGAGTACAGCTTCCATCTATCGTCGTCATTGGATCGCAGAGCTCTGGCAAGTCGTCAGTCCTCGAGGCTATAGTTGGCCATGAGTTCTTGCCAAAGGGCAACAACATGGTGACCAGACGACCAATCGAACTGACTCTAGTTAATGCGCCCGACGCTGCTGCCGAATACGGCGAGTTCCCAGCTCTGAAGCTTGGGAAAATTACAGACTTTAGCCAGATCCAAAGGACGTTGACAGATCTGAACCTTGCTATTCCAGACTCGGAAGCTGTATCTGCTGATCCTATCCGTCTTAATATTTATTCTCCCCACATCCCGGACTTGACCTTGATTGACCTTCCAGGTTATATCCAACTTGCCGCTGCCGATCAACCAGAGAGTCTAAAGGCAAAGATCTCAGCTTTGTGCGACAAATATATCGAGGCTCCCAATATTATCCTCGCTATCTCTGCCGCTGATGTGGATTTAGCAAACTCTACAGCACTCCGAGCCTCTCGTCGAGTCGACCCCAGAGGAGAGCGAACGATTGGTGTAATTACAAAAATGGATCTGGTTGAGCCTCAACGCGCTCTTGGTATTTTACAGAACAAAAATTATCCTCTGCAGATGGGATATGTTGGTGTAGTCAGTCGTATACCTCCATCAAGAGGAGGTAACGGGATACTATTTCGACTGGGAAGTGGCAGCGAGAGCACAGATATCGGTGCAGTGATTGCCAGAAATGAAGAATCTTACTTTAGTCGACATCCTGAGTTTGCCGAGGCGCAGGAGCAGAGTAAAGCTGATCTTTCCACTTTTGCCACTCCAGCAAGCGAGCAGCGTGCTACGTTGGGAGTTATTAACTTGAGAAATAAGCTGATGCGAACGCTTGAAAAGACAATGGCCAAGAACCTGCAGCCAACTTGTGATGCCATCCATCAAGAGCTGGAAGAGACAGCATATCAGTTCAAAGTGGAGTATAATGATCGTCCGATTACTGCCGAGACATATTTAGCACAGTCGCTGGATTCATTCAAACTTAGCTTCAAGGAATTTGCTAGTAAGTTTGGAAGAGAGCAGGTCAAATCCATGCTAAAGAGTGAGCTAGATCAAAGCGTGCTCGATCTTCTGGCCCAGAGATATTGGAATAGACTGCAGCTTGCCAAAACGGCTAGCGAATCCGAAACTGCGAATGCTGTTCTGCGTTCGGTCGGCGACTTGCCGACTTCCGATAAAGATGATGTGTATTGGCTGAGACAGCTGGATGCATGCGTTTCTAGTCTGACAAAATCGGGAGTTGGTCGGATATCCACCACACTTGTATCGAATGCTTTATCTGGAGAGATGGAGCATCTTCTCAATAGCGGTTCTTTCAAGACACATCCGTTCGTGAAGACGGTCATTCTGGATGCTACCAACGAGATTCTCAATTCTCGTTTTTACTCAACTGCGGAGCAAGTCGAAAACTGCATCAAGCCTTACAAGTATGAAATTGAAGTTGAGGATCGTGAATGGAGTCGCAGTCGAGAACACGCGTTTGCGCTGCTAAAGGAAGAGCTCCGACAGTGCGAGCACGCCTACAGTACACTCCAAAAGAGTGTTGGAGGACGAAAGAAGCTTGTTCAGGTCGAGTCGTTTGTGGAGAAGAGCCTGAAAGGGCAAGTGAAAGTTGAGGATGCAAATGAGGTATATGGTTTCAGTCAGGCTCTTCTTGATAAAGGTTAGTTGATGGTTTTGTGAGTTTCTTAAGTTTTGGTTGCTAACGTTGGAGAATAGGCCGTGAGGGAATATTTTTGAGTAAACGTGCAGACATTTTGCGGTTACGAATGCAAGCTTTGAAGTCAAAGCAATGCAGATCAGAAAACAAATACTACTGTCCCGAGATCTTTTTGGATGTGGTCGCGGATAAGTTGACACAGACAGCGGTTCTCTTTTTGAATGTCGAGCTGTTATCGGATTTCTACTATCATCTTCCAAGAGAGCTTGATGCGCGCGTCGGACATGGCTTGCTACCAGCACAGATTGAGCATTTCGCCCGTGAAGATCCCAAGGTTCGAAGACATCTCGAGATACAAGAGAAGAAACAGAAGCTTGAGCTAGCGACTGAGAAGATTGAAAGCGTGATTGCTATGCAGAAGAACCGTCGCTAGTAAGGGATAAGCACTTTAAGCTCAACTCTGGTGTAAACTATAAGAATCAAGATAATGAACAATCTTCTTCTATTATTCACATCGACTGATTGATTGATTATATATTTATAGACGGCATGATGTAAGTACAAAAGTCCCAAAATTACAAAACCCTAAAACTCTTTATACAAACACTCATCGCAAAGTAGGAATTAAACCAACGTCTTTCTAATTCTAATGATCTCTTCAAGTGGTGTCTTTTCAACACAATTCGTTCTAGTCCCATAGCTAATCATCCCGGGCAGTAGCCAGATTCACCCCGTAATCACATCAAGAATGATATAGTCCTCGCCTGCGTTAAATATGCTTATATAACTCACCATTAGAATTCTGTGAAAGGATAATGTAATGATAATCAGTGGCGCTCGGTTTTAGCGCCACGCAGAAACAATTCCGTCCGTCCAGCGCGAACCCTGGCGGGGGCCATAGGTGTAAATTAGTAGGCCAAACAAACAAACAAGCAAACAAACCCACGAGAAGTAGTTCCGCAACGTAGCATGGCGCGGTCACACGAAAGAGACTGGCCAGAGTCACAGCTCTGTATATTTCAATAGCGGACTAAGATAAGCAGTGCAGAGCAGTTGTCAGCACCTTTCTCCAAATGACTCAGAATAGTCAGGCAGGGCGTCCTTCACTATGTGCCTCTAAAGCGGTGTGTCTCCACCGTCGAGGGCTCGGCCGCACACACCAAACACACCGAGCTCTATCTTGCAGACGCACCTTTCCAGGGCGGCAAAACTGTAAGTACTAAAGCTAAGTGCTCTAGCTCCCAGTAATCTAATTTCTCTCCCAATCCAGTTGCAAGCATACTCGTAAGCAGCCAGATCACTTTCCTCTTCTCCTATCTGTTGATCCAGCCCCCAGCGCTCGACCAATTGACAGAGCTGTATAATATTTTGATGTATGTTATTCTTGATTTGTTGGCTCAGTTTGGCTGGAATCGCCGTCGCGCTTGAATGAATGTGAATTGGGGGGCAATCGCATCCGCGGACAATACGCTTGACTGATCATGGTACCACTTTGGCTGCAGCTAAACATAGATCCATATCCGCTGATACAGCAATTTTATATCACTATTTTACGCCTGCTTTTGAGTGCCAAATTAGATATCCTGGTTGTGGTTGATAGCGATTGATTCAAAGCATCAAGTGTGGCGGGCGTCCAAGTCAACTGAAGAAGCTGCACCAATCACGTAGGATTTGCTGACATTCTCTTGATATAGATCTGTGACTTGGAATCGTGATAAAATAATTTTGAATAGTCTTTGTTGCCTGCCTTCGACGCGCCGATAGTACCCGGTAATTGCTCCTACGGAGTTGATTATCTGATTTAGCGACAGAGTGATTTGGCGGCTTTTCATGTCTTGCACCGTATCGCCTCTTCTGTAGTACTTTGCAGTACCACATCACTTTCTTTCTACTTACAACAGTTTTTATAATTTTTCGTCGCTGCCGACCTCAATTATGAGTGCTTTCAGCGAGGCATCTTCAGGATCGCGGAATCCGATGTCGCCACCCAATATGTCAATAGCAAGCAACATGTCTTCTATCGATCACAAAACCATTCGCAAACGCAATCGAGTACCATTATCATGCAATTTCTGTCGTCAGCGCAAGCTCAAATGCAATCGTGGGCATCCATGTGAAAATTGTGTGAAGCGCGGGGATGGAGGTTCGTGTGTTTATCTGGTAGCAAGCAATGCTACTCATGTGTCAACACAGGCAGCTGTGGCTCAGGGACTACCACCACAAATGTTTGCGGGAGCTATAAATGGCAAAAAAACATCTAGAGTTGAATTGAGAAATCGGCTAGATAAACTGGAGAGCTTAGTATTAGGGTAATTTCTAAATTCTCTTTAACGACTATGATTTGGTATGCTAATCTATTTCTCAGTCTTATGCACTCTACTGCAGGAGAATCAGAAAGTCCAGAAGAATCTCCTCTCGACGAATCACTATCACCTACAAGCAACAGTGTAGAGAGCGCAACAGGAAATCGATCAAATCAATCGCGCTCGCGTGCAAAGTTGGCATCAACGGGTGAACTAGCTCCGGATGTGGATGCAGTGCGCGAGTCGCTTGGAATGATGAAGTTGGATAAAAAAGGAAAAGTCATGTATCATGGTGAAACACATTGGGGGGCGCTACTTAACGAGGTAAGAGTTCAGTCCTTTACACATCGATTGCGATTTGTGCTAACAAGTTCTTCAGCTGAGCGAAGTAAAAGCGCTTTTTGATAAAGGTCGACAAATTGCAGTTGATTATCCATTTCAACAGTCATATGATCAGTCCGAAAGTAGCGGAGCCGACACGATAGCGAGTGGTTTCCCGTTCAATAATAATTGCGGCATAGGCAGGACAGAAATTTTGGGATTAATGCCTGATAAAGCTGTTTGCGATTCACTAGTTGTGCGATATTTTGACTTCTTTGACCCTCTTTATGGTATTCTTCACAGACCTTCATTTGAGCAGGAGTATGCGGAATTCTGGCAAGATCCTGAATCAAGTGAAATTGTGTGGATCGGAATGTTATTCAGTATGCTCACAGTTGCTCTACAGTCCTACAGACCAGGCGACGCTCCGGCGCCATTTTCAGGATCTGAAATAAAGACCTGGACTGAATGGCATAAGGCAGCTGAAGTATGTTTGGTTGATGGTAAGTTTATGATGAAAGGAAGTATAGCTATTGTGCGCGCACTGGTTTTGTGGCTCATGGCCGAAACACGAACGAGTTTGACAGGGAACTGGATGGACCGCTCATGGGTTTCGGTGGGAATAATAATCCGAATAGCACAATCTATGGTATTTTTTTGTTTTATTTTCTGATAGACGAATATAGAGGCTGACAAGTTAATTGACAGGGTCTTCATCGCGATCCAAAGTGGTTTAACATTTCACCTTTTGAAGCCGAAATTCGACGAAAGATGTGGAGTGTTATCTCTTCGCTTGATATTTTATTTTCAATCAACGAGGGCCTGCCGCTTACCATTCGCGCTGGTGAACACGACGTGCGAATGCCGCTAAATCTCAACGATGAGGATATTTCGCCTTCAAGAGATACATCGTCACAGGCGCGGCCATTCGATACCGAAACGAGTAGTTCATATTTGCTGTGTTCGACTCGAATGTCTAATGTACTGTGTAGAATTGTTTCAGGAACCTTTTCGCTTCGCCCGAGACCAGGTTATGAAACCATTCTTGCACATGATGCTGAACTGCGCGCCACTTTTGCTAGCTTTCCTGAGTATCTTCGAGTACCACCTGAAGCTTCTAATGCCTCTGATCCACCGTACATGATCATTCAACGATTCATGCTTGATCTGCAGTATCGGAAGTCATTGATTGTTTTGCATCGACCATTCGCAGCCCGCGCGCAGACTATGCCGAAGTTCAAGAGAAGTAAAGAGGAATGTATGGATGCATCACTTCAGATACTGCGGCGACAAAATTGGTTATACCACTCGCCAGCTGCGCGAGAGACTTTGCATTTGTTTTCGTGGTTCACCGATGGATTAATGCTCAATCATTTTTTCCATGCGTGTATCATGCTTAGTGTCGAGCTCTCTTCCAACATGGATGGAATGTCTGCGTTTCAGCGGTCAACAATCCGGGATGCGATAGATGCCTCTAGACTTATTTTAGGTCAAGTTGGCCGATGGGACATGTCTGCTGCGAAGAAGCATGAGCTGATTGAGAGTCTTTTGGAGCGATTTTATGAGGCCGAGAAATTGACACCAGAGGAGCGCGCCAAGATACGGCATGAAGCTTTAGCGCGACAAAGGAGGCAGCAGGAAGTGTATCCTCTTGATCTTCCAGGGGTTACAGAGGCTACGATGAATGTTGACATTTCCCAAGTATCGTATGATTCGCATGCGTCTATCGTTCAGCAGTCGTTGGCGGGAGAGGAGAGCAAAGATAGCGTTTCGGTGAAGCATTTGCCGTGTTCCGAACCTATTCCTGCGTTTATTTTTGACATGGAGCAAAATAATGATAATAGCCAACTTTCTATGCAGGTCGATTCACAGGCATATGATAATATTCAGTTTTTGCCTGAAGAAGATGAGATTTACATGGATGCGCCGTTCAGAGTTCGGAAGCTTCCAGGTCCGCTGTGGATGCAGCAGCAGGCGTTTCAACAGCAAGAACAGCAACGACAGCAGCAGCAACAGCAACAGCAGCGACAGGCGGCGTCGACGCAAGGCCAGACGGGGACGCAGTCTCAAACACAACAGAGAATGCAGCAACAGCGACAAGCGACACAGACAGTGGCGACGACCGTGCCGTTGGCACAAGCACAGCAGGCCCAGTCTACGCAGCAACGACTGAGGAATGTGTCACAGACGCATCTGCCGATGGGTGTAGTGGTTGAGCAACAGACTGAGCTATCGCCCAAGACTGTTGCATCATCAGGCTCGTCGTCGATACCGACACCGATGTTTGCGAATACAGATTCTACACCGGCTTCGATTTCCAGTAGTAATGGAAACGGGATTGATGGAGTATCGCCAGGAGAAGGACGAATAAGCACATATGCTGCGACGCAAGTTAGTGTGGGATCGTCCGAGCCTGGCAGCGTTGAAGCGAACGGGATGGCTAGTATTGGGATGTTTTCACCAAGCGACTTGGGTCTGATGTCGAAGACGGGAGCGATGATGATGACACAAAGTCCGGGAACAGATGTTCCTCAAGGGATGAGCTGGATGGAGTGGGACATGTACATTAATGGGATGGATGTGAACGGAGCGTCATCGCTGTCTAATCTCGCTGCGGGACTTTCGATGCTGAGTGCAACACAGGTACACGAAGGAGCAGCAGTTAATGTTGTTCCTGAAGGGACGGTCACTCCAGGTATGCAAACGTTGCTACATTGGGATAATGTTGTGCATACAGGTTTGACACCGGAGCCTGCGATGATGGATACGAGCGGAGGAATGGATGGTGGGGGGGATGGACAGGCGGGAGGTAATACAATAATATTTGAGAATGGGCATGCTAATTTTTAAGTGTGGGAATATAATATGAAGAATAAAAGAAATGTAAAATAATAGATGTCTAATTACTGTTAATTGTGTATTGTGAAGAAGAGTAAGCAGATTGAATAGGATATAAAGGGCTTTGTGAGCTTGTTTAGAGATTAGATTAAGCTTTTAAAGTAAGCTTTGAATTAAGCTTCGCAATAAGCTTTTGAGTTAAAAAATTAAGCGTGATTCGAGACGGAGAAACATAAAATGTGTAAAATAAGCGTGGAAAGACAAAGTAGATTAAGTTTTTGTTGTTGCGAAGTGTGGAGGGCAGTAGTTGATAGTGATGTTGAGGAGGAGGGATGAGAGTGTAGATTGTTTTGTTATGAGTAGTGCGTGCAGGATGTCTGTATTTTGTTGTTGTTGTTGTTGTTGTTGTTTTGAAGTTGAAGGCTGAGGTGGTTCCGATGGCGAAGGCGCCGGGAGTCATGCGATATTGATGTGGATGTTGGAAGTGGGCCACTCAGACAGAAGGACGGTTTGACGTCGGGGAGGGCGAGAGTTGGCCAGAAACACGTAAGGATATGTTTGTAGTATGATTTAGTTATAGTAATTAGTTGTAATTGAATACAGACAATAAAGCAGCAAGAAGAGCAGAGTAAAAACCGAGAAGAGCAGACGAAGATGAAAACTTTTGCACGCAACAGAACAAATATCCAGAGCAGGCTGTTGGGTGGTGAAAGACGTTTGTATGCAAATTTGAGTAAGCTGCTGCTCGGATAAACCTTTGCTAAGTAAGAAGAAGAATCAAAGAATGAGAAGAGTCTGGGCCAAAAGTAGGAACGAATAAGGTTAGGTGCGCAGTGCTTGTTTGTTGCCGGTCTGGCTCGCTCTTGGCGGCACTGCTTGGCTCAACTTGGCTCACTTTGCTTAGCACGCTACCAGCTTGACTCGGATCCCGGCTGTGTGCTTGTTTGCGGTGTGATATGGACGATATAGTGCAATAAAATACACTATAATACAATACATTGCTATTCAGCACAATATAATATACAACAATACTCCAACACACTCAACTCCATCCACAATCGTCCCATTATCTGATCAAACCTTACTTCCTCCACTGGGTGCGTGCCAGTTCAAAGTGCGGGAATTATCCTCCGCTCACCAAACCCTACCACGCTCCCCTCACAAACCGACCGGCCTAGACAAACAAACAACAACCCGCGCTCAGCCCAGCAACATGGCTTTATAGTCCTCTCCCCATCGCCTTCGTCGTCTTTTTTTCTTTCCTTCCTTCCTCCTCACACAAAGACACACCCTCACTACTCCGGAGAAGTCCTCACTGCGTCGCAATGGCACAGGTTTTCGAGGTCTCCGTCTTCTTCATGTACGTCCGTCCTTAATTGCCTGTATGCCTTGGCTCGTCCATCGCGCGTCGCTTGGCTAGTGCTTGGCCCTCTGCTCTACTCTACTTCCTCCATACTAACATCTTTACAGCGTCTTCCGTGAGACGCTTGAAGCGTCGATCATTATTTCCGTCTTACTTGCTTTCCTCAAGCAGGGTATTGGTCGTTCTATGGAAGATCCTACTGTCTACAAACGTCTCGTCAAACATGTCTGGGTGGGCTCTGCTCTTGGTTTCTTCCTCTGTCTATGTATCGGTGGTGCCTTCATCGGTACTTGGTACTCTCTCGGCCGTGATATCTGGGGTGATTCCGAGGATATCTGGGAAGGTCTCTTTTCCATCATCGCTACCATCATTATCTCTGTCATGGGTCTCGCCATCCTCAGACTTAACAAGCTCAAGGAGAAATGGCGTGTCAAAATCGCCATTGCCATGGAGCAACGCAACACCTACGGAAAGGGATGGTTCGGTCGTTTCTCCCGCAAGTACGCCATGGCTATTCTTCCCTTCATTACCGTCCTTCGTGAGGGTGTCGAAGCTATTGTTTTCGTCGGTGGTGTCTCGCTCACTGCTCCTGCGAAGGCTTTCCCTCTTCCTGTCGTCGTCGGTCTTCTCTGCGGTATCACCGTCGGTTACCTCATGTACAAGGGTGGTGACTTTGTCAAGATCCAGTACTTCTTGATCATCGCCACTTGCTTCCTTTACCTCGTCGGTGCTGGTCTGTTCTCTAAGGCTTGCTGGTACTTCCAGGACAACAACTGGGTCAAGTTCGTCGGTTCCGATGTCTCTGAGGAAGGTTCTGGTGCTGGTTCCTACGATGTTCGTCAGTCTGTGTGGCACGTCAACTGCTGCAACGGTGAGACTGACGGTGGTTGGATGATCTTCAACGCCCTCTTCGGATGGGTCAACTCCGCTACCTACGGCTCCGTTATCGGCTACAACTGCTACTGGATCGTCATCATCATCGCTGTCTCGCTCATGCTTTACAAGGAGAAGAAGGGACATCTTCCTTTCCTCAAGAGCTGGACTGCGAAGCGTGAGGCGAAGAAGATCGCCAAGCGTCGCGAAGTTATGGCCCGTATCGAGGCTGAGCGCGCTGAGATGGAGAGCGAGCCCAAGAACGTCGAGTCTGACTCCGTTTAAACGGCTTAATTTTCTCTTGTGATCATTCCAGATCCATTTTTGTTTTTGTTTTTAATTCCGCGTGAGCTGTTTTATATACCATTTTGCAGTATGTGAATCATAGCGATACTTCGTCTCCGCGATGACATAAAATCAGCCTTCTTGGCACCTAACTAATAATATAATATTGTTGTAATCTAATTTTCTTTTGTAGTGAAGAGTTTGTAAATGTGAGAAATAGACGAGGAGTATACTTTTAGCCAAGATATTTCAATTGGAGTGTAGATTATACATGATCAGATATTTTAAGGAATGAGATGATTGCAATGGTCTGTGTGTAATAAATTCGAACGACAATTGTATTCAATAATAGAGACAGTAAAATGATAATTGCTATTGTTTATGAAGATGCATAAGATTCAATTGCCGAGTTTGAGTAAATATTGCTAGACAATTGAATGGCAACGGAGACACTAAAAGCATGTTCTTCCAATAATTAGACGTGCGTAGAAAGATTTGAAATATCAATTGCTCTTGAATAATGACTTCTCTACGAAGAAATAAAAGTTCATAGACAAACAACTTAACAGAACAATAAATATGACTAAAACGTCAAAGAGCCAAACCCCGGCCTTTGTCTTGGTGCCTCGCTTTCTTTGTCTCTGTCTGTCGTCTGTCGTCTGTCTTCTGTCTCATCTCATCTCATCGTCTGATCACAGCCGCAGTTGAAGAGGCGCAATTGCCACAATATAAAGTAAGGTTTTATAGTGAACTTTATTGTAGTTTGACTTTTCGAATCTTATTTTCTGGTGTGTCGCAACAGGGCACACGTGATGAATTTTCTTACTGTATAATGTACGGATATCTTCGATTATAGACTGTTAAGAAGTGTGAAGGTATTCTGAGGTAAAAATAAGCATCCCATAACAGCGAATGCCATATCTTGCAATCACACTCGCCCTTTGCATGAACAAGAAGCAACAAAGTAACTGCACAGAGAAACCAAAGGCGCGTTCAACCGTCGGAGCTAAACTTGAAGAGAGCGGGTGAGCCAGCTAAGATCAGCTCACTGGCCGAAGATTCAAATTCATCGGTTTTGATTTTGCTCATCGTCAGGTTTTTGAAATAAGATCGTCATGTATAGTCAGACTCCGACTTCGATATCTTCGGGGTTTCAATAATCATGCGCATCCGGGATCGCTCCGCTGCAATCACTAATATTACATCAGCATTTAGTCGTTTGGGTTAGGGTTATACCCGGTTCCCACCTTTTGACTCTTTTCAGGGGCGGCGCGGGACCGAGGAATGTTGGCGGATATTGGGATGACCCTTATGATTTGAGAGTGCTCGTTTGGTATTTAGAGGAGGTATTTGAATGTGGTTTTTTTTGATAAATGTTTGAATATTATGTTACAGATAATTCTGATGTGAACAAATACAATTTCAGCGCATAAAAGCAAGCAGGGGAGGCGACGGAAGCCACCTCAATGACGTAAACGGGTCCTCGGTCTCGAGAGCAGACTGCCCCCCCGGCGCAGGCTTTACATCCACGACCCGGTTGGACTATCCCGCTAGCGAATGACAAGACTCGAGATAGCGTGAGCAGTGCGTTTCTGGGACTTGGTTGCTTTGGAGGAAAGATAAATAGACGACCGGTTCGCTGTTCGAGTCGAATCATCATCGCACATGCACACACACACACGCGCAATGTCCGCCTCTTCAGCCTTTTCAAGCCTCTCAAGGTCGGCTCGGTGGAGCTTCTTCATAGAATCGTCCTTGCTCCTATGACTCGTTTTCGCTTTGAAGGAAGACGACGGAACTCCCGCCAGCGACGTCGTCGAGTACTACAAAGAGCGCGCCTTAGTGCCCGGCACTCTCCTGATCACCGAAGCCACGGCAATTTCTGAGGCATCAGATGGTATACCTAATATTCCTGGAATGTACTCTGACTCGCATTTTATACTGATGCTATTCACGCTAAGAAGAGCTCCATCTTCCATCAGTTGGTCGCCCTTTGCGTCAACACCGGTTTTATTATAAAGGAGGTCGTCGGCGTCAGCGATGTCAAGGACCGTAGAGAATTCCAACCGACCCGTCAAATTGAGCTTGACAAGATCGCGGCGTATAAAGATGAGTTTGTTGCTGCTGCAAAGAGAGCAATCGATGGTGCTGGATTCGACGGTGTCGAGTTTCACGATGCCAATGGATTCCTTATGGATCAGTTCTTGCAGGACCTCACCAACAAGCAAGCTGATGTTTATGATGAATGGATTGAGAACCATTCCAGAATCATACTCAACGTCATTGACAAGGCGACTACTGCAATCGGTGAAGAGAAGGTCGAGATTGTCTCCCTTTAGCGAGTACCAAGGTATGGGAATGGAGGACCCGTATCCCACTTTCTCCTACCTGAACGCCAAGCTCGCGAAGCATCACCCTAAATTAGCATACATCCACCTCGTCGAACCGCGCGTTGCAGAAACAGAAGACAAAGGGATTGTCGACCCCGAGCAACTCGTCATAAGCGAGAAATTCAGCACCATCTGGCCCGACGTCTGGATTACCTCCTACGGACACAACCCCAAAACTGCGGCAGAACGTGTTCAAAAGCTCTCAAACTCGGCTTGTTGTTTTCGGTCGGTACTTCGTCAGTAGCCCGGATCTCGTTGCAAGGATTAAGGAGGGCATTGCGTTTAGAGCGTATGACCGTAACACGTTTTACGTGCCAAAGAGTCTGGTGGTATGTTGGGTATGAGTACGCAGCAGACTTGAAGTGTAAATATTATTAGATAGAATAGATATGATACAAAATAAAAATATATGGTCTGTTTCCCTAGCATTCAGATTTAGATGAGATTATCGATCAGATAAATCAGATAACTCTGGAGCGATGACCACCTGAGCGTGAGTTCCGGGTAACTGCCTCAGGACCTCTTGTTTATGTTCACCAAGCGAGACAGAATCATCCCATTAACGTGGCTCCGGTGTGTTTACATTGCCTCGCTCCTTCCCCACGATCTCTGCAACTATTCGCAGACACCAGCCCAACCCGTCCCTTCTCATACTGCACACGTCTGGTCAAATCCCCAAAAGCGGAAGTGGCAGACACACACAGACAGCAAAAAGCACAGCTGGTGGCTTGCAATTAAAGTTTACAGGTTTTATTTCCCAATTGTCCGCCACTTCAATTAATCCGGACAACCTACTCTCGTTCTCTTCTTCTGTACAGATCTTTCTGGTTTCGTCCCTGTTGTTATTGTGAATAGTTGTGCAATCAGTGAATATGGCTGTATCAGAATTAACACCGCCGCGGTCGCCAGCGCTGCCGGACTCGGACTCGCCCGCACTGCGTCCGAAATTGACCACCCTCGGCATCGACTTCACCCGCGCCTTTGCAGATCTCGCGCTGGCAGAAGACGACGTTTCCTCTTCTCCTTTACTTTATTCAGACGAGAATGATTCGGAATGTTGTGGTGGTGGATGTTGTCAGACCGGCTCGACGCCTCTGTCGTCGCGGCCAGGAACACCGGGAACGCCGACGTCTGTGTTTGCGTCTGTCGTGTTCCCGAGGGCGAATCGTGCATTCGAGTCCCTTGGATTGCCGCTTTTGAAGATCTCGAGGTCAGCAAGGTTACTCGGCACTACAGTTCTTCCGGAGAAGACTGTGAGCATTAAATTCGGTGCTGAGAAAGAAGCACAAACAAGCGACAGTGATCCTCTTGTGCCGCCGAGTTATATCAAACCGCATCCACCGTACGATGTTCACAACGTTCCAATCATTGCCGCGAGACCGCTCACCGGCCTGGACGCAATTAAGCGAACATATCATTTTGATTTGGATGTATCGGCGTATCCGGATGAGATTGTAGGTGTCGATTTCAGAGTCGGTGGTGCGGTTGGAGTGTGTCCACGCAACGATCTCGAACTTGTCTCGGAGATTCTGCAGAGACTTGGAGTAGCGGAGGAAAAATGGGATGCGCCTGTGACTTTAGCGACAAAAGGAGGTCGATGGCCTACAATTTGGGGCAAGGATGAGCCAAGAGTGCTCTCGACTACTGCACGAGATATCCTGACATGGACCGTCGATCTTAACAATGGCATCCTGTCAAAGAACATGATCCGCGTTCTAGCCGAGTATTCCACCGACTACAGCGATAAAATGATTTTATCCTGGTTATGTAGTAAACAAGGGCAATCCGCGTTTTGTAATCTGCGGTCCGCCCCGTTCCCACCTACGTTGCTCCAGCTCCTACTCGCATTCCCGTCCTCTATGCCGCCATTAGATCATCTTGTCTGCGTCCTACCAACTCTCATGCCGAGATTCTACAGTCTTTCGTCGGATCCGGTAGACAATTTCATGCCACCAGATGACACAAACATAACCAACACCTCACCGCTGCGCCGAATCGAAGTCGCAGTAACAGTCCACGAAGCCGACGAAGCATGGCGCGACCCGCCGCGCATCCGCTCCGGCAACTGCACAGCTTTCCTCGAAACACTAGCCCAATCCCGCATGTCTGGCAATACAACCGTAACGCTCCCTATCTTCCGGGGCCTTCAAGCGAATCCGCTTGCAAAGGAGTTTCGCGCAGATGGACCGATGTTGCTGGTTGGTGCTGGTGTGGGGATTGCGCCGTTTAGAGGGTTTGTGCAGAGACGATTAAAGAATGCGAATTGCAAGAATAAAGTGTGGGTTTTGCAAGGATGTCGTGACTCACTTGGTACGCTTCTCATTCCTTTTCAGAAATATATATGAATGCTAATAAATAAATCTAGTTGACGAACTATACGCCGGCGAATGGGGCGTCGACGGCAGCGACGTCCGCAAAGTAGTTCAATCCCGCCGAGGCACAAAACAATACGTCCAAGACGAAGTGATTCTACAAGCCGATATAGTATGGTCCGTAATCTCACATCCTGACGGCCGTATATTCGTGTGTGGATCTTCAAAGGGGATGGGGGAAGGCGTTGAGGCTGCGCTTGTCAAGGTCGCAATAGAAAAAGGAGGCATGGAGGAGGCTGAAGCGGTTGCGTTTTGGCAGGAGAAAGTGAGGACGTGGCAGTATGTCACTGAGACTTGGTGATCTTGTTATTTTCGGCATAAGTTTCGTGTTGAAAATTAGGATACTGTTCATAATATTTTTTATAGCTTTAAATTCATGATTATTAATTTCAAATGTATATAAAATTAGCAATATGAATATCGCATTTAATTAATATATATCCATCGATACACAGCAATATCACAGTATACACAAATAAAAAAAGTAGAATACAAATATGTCACTGCATCCACATGGCACAGAAGACGCCTCTGAGCAAGAAAATTATTGTAAACGAGGCTGAACATTCTGTTCCAGCTCAGGTTCCAGCGGCGATAATCCAAATTCGTAGTCTAAACCTTCTAGAGATAGATATTCTGGATAAGGCTCACACTCATCGCTGTAGTGATAATTTGAACTTTTGGAAATTGCCTCGTCGAAAGCTTTACAAGTGAAAGGATAAATCTGATATGGTTGGCTGTAGTACGGGTTGTTTTCCAGATCATCCAAAGAAACACTGTGGACCTCGACCTTGCGTTTCTCAGGTGGATTGCTGGTAGAATGAAATTGGGATGTGTCGTATTCTAAAGATCGAGATTGCTGTTGAGGGATATCCCAGAATTCTTCGAATTGAGGAGCTGATGGTACAGGTGTTTGTGTGTACATTTCAACCCGCAAGTCTTTATTCCCATGACCCTCGTGATATAAAGAATCATACAACTCGTTAGACTGAAAGTTGTCCTTAGAAAGCGCACCACTTTCTCCTTTCCGTCCCATATGTTGTCTGGGTATATCATTCAACCTCTGTGATAGTTCCTGTTGTCGTTGAAAAGTAGCCTGTGGGTTAGCATCAGGTTGATAGCGAAAAGTAGTTGACGCCTTAGTTGTTCGGTGAGGTAGTTTCAGCAAAAGCTTTGCTTCTGATAATATTTCGCGCACAGATTGCGATTTGAGGATAGTTGGAACAGGCACAAGCGGGGCAGTATATGATGAGGCTTTGGTAGTCTGCAGGGGTGTCAGATCAGTAATTGTGGTATCAATTTCTGTCTGCTCGTCTGTGAATTCCTGGATCTGCTCTTGAAATTTCCGAGTAAATACAGTATTTTCTGGCTGTGGTTGAGCTGATGATTCCTCCTCTGAAGTTGCGTCACTTTCGGCTTGGTCTAGAGGTTCAAGTTTTCGAGAGTCAGGCTGCGTCCTAGGCCTATGGGAAGTTGGATTTTGTGCAAGACTCTCCATCTTCGAAAATTGAAGATCTCTAACTATAACAAAGTCAATATCGGATTACCAAAAGAATCAAGGAAGCCTCAAGGTCAGTTGGCCATGGGCAATTATATACCAAGACCAGTTGCCGAAGCTGAACGACTGTGACTGAAAAGTCCAGGTTTCGGATGATGCGGTAACTATAAAAACTCTTGTCAGTACTGAACATTAATTGTTGTTAAAGCTAGAGATATATTAGTCCAAGTAAATACCGTAAGACGCGAACAAGATATATTCTCAATACTGGATACAAGATCATCGCTGGTTTTGATTCTTGACGACCGACGACGCGATTTTGCAGGCGCTTTATCTTTAACAGCTGGCTTTTCTGTAGCAGCTCTCTTCTTAGCAACTGGTTTCTCAGTAGATTTCCTTGCAGCAGCTGATTTATTTGCAGCTGACTTAGTCTCAGCGCGTTTGCTTGTACGTTGCCGTTTCGGCTGTGCAGGGGGGTTTGTGATTGAAGTCGATTTATCTTTCATAGGCTGCCGAGCTGGCTTCTCATATGTCCTCCTCTTGGACTTTGCCGTCGTCTTCTTTGCTACTAGTGCAGCATCTGCGATATGTTCTTGGGTGGTATCTTCTTCTGAAGACTGCGCGTTGCGGTGAGCCATTGTGGGAACTGAGTGATGACTGCTATCCCATTCGATTTCCGAAGCATCCAGATTCTCATCAGGAAGTAAATTAATCACAGGATCCTCTTCTTTCTCTTCTAGTTTAGACTTTTTGGAGTCAATAGGTTCTCTTTCCTCCAAGAACGAACTATCAGTTTGATTATTTGATTTGGCGATGGCGGTTGATTTCTTCTTCGGCTTGCTGTTGCCGCGATATCTTTTTGCAGAGGGCATATCGATCGTTTCCAAGCACACTAAAACAGTAACCTTAATCAGGAAAAGCGAATCAGCGAGAGTATTGTGTGTGAGAATCAAGAAGACGCGAAGGAAGATCCACTCGCGTACAAGAACAAGTCCACCACGCTTTACGAATCTGTCTAAATGTCAACAAACGCAGATCCGGCCCACGTCGCGTAAACCTTATTTGATGTATCCGGGTAACTCCGCTACACTATCCCTGAAATATCGAGGAACATCAAGCGTAAATACAATTAAGTGGTAGATAAAAGTTTCTCTTTAAACGATAAAAAAAGCGCCAATAGAATGAAGAATTCATGACAAGGTCTGCGGGGATGGAATGGCACACTCTTGTGATAGTCGCGTCGATAGGTCCAGTCTCGGCACGTTAGCTGTCTAGACACGTGTACTGTTCGTGGCTCTGAAAGCTGAGCTGCCGTGTTCGGTCTGGGTGCGGTGCAATAGAGACACGAAAAATATACTGAATTGTCCTGTGCAAAGTCTGTGCGTATGTCTTGTACGAAGAATGGCGGTATTAAAACGATGCGAAGAAAAATACGTTAATAAGGCTATTAACGCGTCTTCTATTCGAATTCGCGTCTCGGAGGGTTAACTCGAGGTTCGCGAAACCGACGCTGGCTCTACATCTGGTTAGTTTATGGCTGCGCGGCCGCCGTTGCCGTAGATTAAGGGATGCAAAAGGCTGATTCAGATACGGTGGTGCTGCAAAAGTGATGCAGCAGGCGCGGAATGAGAGCTAGACTATTATGGAAGAAGCAGGTTCAATTAAATACAAGGAAAGCGAGATATACATTAACAATATGAATTAGAACTCGATAACTTTTGTTTCCTGATGACACTAAACAAATGGAAAGAGAAAGAGCAAGAATTAAGAGGATAATTTTTTTCTATTAAGCGCCTGTTAAATCAAAAACCCATTTATACAAAACACACACGAATAAAAAAAGCCAAAAAAAAAAAGATAGAAACCAGACGATACATCAACA
This sequence comes from [Lipomyces] yamanashiensis, assembly GCA_030572775.1. Classification (NCBI taxonomy): domain Eukaryota; kingdom Fungi; phylum Ascomycota; class Lipomycetes; order Lipomycetales; family Lipomycetaceae; genus Myxozyma; species [Lipomyces] yamanashiensis. The sequence continues at coordinate 37,082 of JAJMBS010000024.1, forward strand.
CACTGAATTAGCAATTAACTAACAAGGCCAAAAAAAACTAGCATCATAGACGAGAACAAGTCAAGAAACATTAACACGCGACAATGAATATGAAAAGTTGGGGAGGGCGGTGAAAATAAAAAGATAGCTGGTTTTTTACATGATAATAGCGGGGTGCTCAATGTTGGAAGTGATGGTCTTGTGGGGAAGAACCGATCCACCGTTGACATAGACCTCGTCAGCGACGGTGACGTCCTCGCCGAGGACGGTGACACCCTCAACGCGGGCCCAGCGGCCGACGGTGGAGTTCCATCCGATGATGGAGGACTTAATCCAAGCGTGGTCCTTGACGGTAGATCCCTGGAGGACGACGCAGCGCTGGAGACGGACACCGTCACCGATGGTGACGTTCGGGCCAACAGTGACGTTGGGTCCGATACGGCAGTTCTTGCCAATCTTAGCGGAGGGGTCGATGAGAACGTTGCCGCCGTGAACGAACTCCTCGGCGGTAGGGGTAAGAAGCTCAGAGTTTTTCTTGGAGAGAGAGGAGAGGTAGAGGCAAGTGCCTGACAAGAAGTCCTTGGGCTGACCGACGTCCATCCAGTATCCCTCAAGATCGAAGGAGTAGAGGGAGCCGTCCTTGGAGAGGGAGGGGAAGGTCTCCTTCTCGATGGAGGTAGGGCGGAGCTCGATGCGGTCAACGACGGAGGGGTTCAAGATGTAGATACCGGCGTTGATGCGGTTGCCGACAAACTCGACGGGCTTTTCAACGAAGCGGTCAATCTGGCCGATGGTGTTGGGCTTGTGAACGATGACACCGTACTTGGAGGGCTCCTCGACCTTGGTGGCGACGATGGTGGCCTCACCACCGTGGGAGCGGTGGAACTCTGCGAGCTGCTGGAAGGGATAATCGCAGATGATGTCCGAGTTGAGGACGAAGAAGGGGGAGTCATCCTTTTGAAGGACGTCAGCGGCAAGACGGAGGGGACCAGCGGTTCCGAGGGGCTCGGTCTCGACGGAGAAGGTTATGGAGATGTTGTAGAGCTCCTCGTACTTCTTGAGGGCAGCGACCATAATCTCGGGGCGGTAGTTGACGGCGAGGACAATGTCAGTGACACCGGCGGCGGCGAGAGCCTCGACCTGGTGGAGAATCATGGGTTTGTTGCCAAACTATAGCAAGAGCGAAGGTTAGCATTGGAGGTGAATGGTGGTGGAACAAGACGCGCTGCAGGTGCAGGAGAACAAGGAGACGCGTTTTTCTTGCATACCTCGACGAGGGGCTTGGGGAGGGTGAGGGTGAGAGGACGCAGACGGGTACCGTAGCCACCGACGAGAATAAGTCCTTTCATTTTTGAGTAGAAGAGAAGAGTTGGAGAGGAGAGGGAGTTGGAGTAGGAGGAAGCAGGGATGGTGAAGACGAGGTGGTTGTTGGAGGGACGCAGATGAAGGTATTTATTGCGAGGCGGCCATGTACGTGGGTTTGGGTTCTCCTGTTCGGGGAGGAATGCCCAAAATAGAGTGCTAATTGGAGGAAGAGAAGGGAGCTAGGCCGAAAGCGGAAGGGCTGCGTCGTGCTGCGCAACGCGTCCATTCTTGATAATGAAGAGATATATAGTATGATGATTGTATTATATTAGAATAGTATAATATAATATGATAATGGAATAATATAGCAGTATAGAGTCCAAGTAACAAGTGATTTACGCGTACTGATTAAGTGTTTGCTCACCTTGTGCTCGTTCTTTGTTCTTTGCTCGCTGCTGCTTCGCTCTTTGTTGCTGTTTCCTTGTTGCTCTGCTGCCGCCTTTTCTTCAATCCCGACTTTCCAACTGTTTACTGTCTTAACTGTTAAAACTGCCGACGCAACTAAGCCGAAATCAACGTTTGGCTGCAACTGCGCTCAAGTGCCTTGTGCGACGCAGCCAAACTCTATTCAAATCCGTAAAACTCAAAACGCGCCGCAGACATGCACAGCCGTGTGGCAGTGACGAGCAGCTTGCCATGCCGCACCCTACGTGGCAGTGTATTAGGGCTCTGTAGGGTTATGGTGCACGTGATATGTTTTTGTAGAAGCAGTCACAGTCACTCATACTCTCAGCCTGCACCGCACTAGCGACAGTAGCTGTTTTGGATACATCAGTACAGAACACTTTACACCTTTTCTTAACACTACACTTGTACTTATCACCCCAGCACAAGCAATTCTGTTCCTCCTCAACTCAGTTACTCTACTCATCCACATCTCCTTTCAATCTTGCTCCGGCTCTTAGTATCAGGTATCCTTATCTATAAACATCCGGCACAATGAGAACCGAAATCGACTCCTTCTCTGGAAACAGAATCTACCCCGGCAGAGTATGTTCTTCTATTATCTTTTCTGTGAATGTCTGCAGTGAATCGATGTGAATGTGTGGAGTGCATTTGAGCGTGAATACGTACTAGCCGTGAAGAACAACGACAGCTACAATGCAGAATAGACTGCGGCCAGCAAAGTATTCAAAATTTCATTCAGCACCTTAGCGATTGAAGATTTTGCCATTCTACAATAAGCCGTCTATTCAATACGATCGTACACTCGGCATCGCATCAGCATCTCAACCTTACCGACTCTGGCGACACGCGAATTGCATTCAATAATATGCACCTTCACTTCATTCAATATTCCTTGCTCTCTTTACGTGCATCCCCTCTATCCCCTCAGTTTATACAGTCCATTTATCTTCTCACGAAATGGTTGATCATTCTAATCAGCATCACCACATGAACTCACGCTCATATACATACACGCGCACGCAGACAATTTAACAAGCGCAAAACTAACATCTCCCAGGGTACCCTCTTCGTTCGTGGAGACTCCAAGGTCTTCCGATTCGTCGCCTCCAAGAGCGCCTCGCTCTTCTTGCAGCGCAAGAACCCCCGACGAATCTCGTGGACTGTCCTCTACCGCCGAATGCACAAGAAGGGAATCTCCGAGGAGAGTATGTTTTCATCTTCGGTTTGCAATATCACATCTTTTCACTCTCTAACTCCTTATAGTCTCCAAGAAGCGTTCGCGCCGTACCGTCAAGCACCAGCGTGCCATCGTCGGTGCTTCCCTTGATGTCATCAAGGAGCGTCGTTCCATCCGCCCCGAGGTCCGCAAGGCTGACCGCACCCAGTCGATCGCTCTCGCTAAGGAGAAGAAGAAAGAGGCTGAGGCCAAGAAGAAGGCTGAGAAGGCTAAGGCCGGTCCCACCGGTGGTGCTAAGTTCTCGAAGCAGCAGCTCAAGGGTGCTGCTCCCAAAGTTGCTGCCCGGTCGCGTTAAGTCTTTTCTTTTCTTTTCGTTAGTCTTGGGCGCATCCTTTTATGTGGTATAAAAATATTTAGCGCAGCATAGTATTATGCTGCAAAAGTGTAATGTTCTTATAAAATAAAAAAATGTGTTTAATAGGAATATTCGAGCAGAGCTTTGGCTATAGAGTATAGCAGCTTTTTCTGCTTGATAATGTATCATAATCTACTGCTTTTTACATTTATTGTAATCATCCGTTGCTTGTAATTCTCTGTAGTTGAAATGACTGTAGTTGAACACCTGTATCCTCTGATGCAGTTGTTTTCACAATTGCCTACCACAACAACAATCCAGTAACAGCCACAGCTGCGCATCCTAATAAATCTATTAAATTTAAAAAATTTCCCACTTTTTCTTTTATCAACTATGAGCTATTTCAAATACTTTGGGGGCATCATAAAGATCTGTGCCTCTCTGTATTAGCGCTGTGTGGTTCAACGTCCTGGGCCGGCCACGATATCAAACTTTAACTGATTTTGGGAGTCCGGTTGGGGATGAAATAGCACCAGCAACATCCAGGCAGCGCCACGTTCTGAGCTTGTTTACTGGATACTACAGTGTTTGCTGCTGAGATAGTCGAAGTTCTGGTGGAAGATTGTTGTTTGAGAGATATTGGTACTTTTGATATTGGTTTGCTGTTGTCAAGAGAGCAATTGGGCGACCTGAATAGTGATTCGGTCCTTCGACTACAACTGGACTCACTCGACCAGGTAGACAGCAATACAGAGTCAGCATCTTCGATAGCATTGCATCTCTGTCGTGCGCATTGCTTGAGCCTTATATCTTGCATTTTGATATTTGCACGAGGTCATCTACGCAACCATGAGCATTGACGCGAAAGAGACGTCGGCCGGTTCAGATCAGGCGCCTCTCGCCAGCCAGCAGCAATCAATCACTTCGCACAAACATACCCGACGTCGACGAAAGACATCCGATAATAGCTACGACTCTGATGATGACTCTGAAGATGCTATTCCGGATTTATCACAGATTGGAGGGTTTCCGCGACTATCAAATATTCGACTTCCCGATTTTTTGCCAAGACGACTGCTAGCGGCGGCCGAAGGCTACTCTATGCCTCGTGGAGGATTGAGTAATTTGCTAGGAAGCGGTGGAGCCAGCAGCAGCAATGGAGTCAGTGGTATCGGCTCTCTTTTGATGTCCTCTAGAAGATCACCAACTGCTGAGCCTAGCTCATCAAATATCGCTCCGGGCACACCACCGAGAGCAGGCTGGCCTTCCTGGACATCCCTACTCAGCTCATCCTCCCCTTCAACATCTCTTTCTTTACCTGCTGATTCTTCAATTCTGTCTACATCAGCTTCATCTATTGACTCTTTCCCATCGCTCGGTCTTCGCATGCCGCAGCCTCCCACATTCTCATTCCCACGCAACTGGGCAAATTACCTATTCAACACCGGCGACGACGGCACTGACAGCAGCTCGACCGAAGTCGGTTATGAAACCGAAGATGTAGACCTACGAAGTGACGACGGTATCGTTTCATCTTCACCGTCAAAGAACGCAGATGGTGCAGGACGCCGCAAACGTCGAGCGCGCGAGGCGAGGCAGCGACGACGCGCAAGACAATTACAAGAAGCCCAGCAGCAGGCAGCTGATATTGATAGTGAAGGGATCACTCCGATTGATCCTGCCACTGCAGCCGCTGCAGCTGACGTGGGCGTCAGTGTTGAGCTGAGCGAGGAGAAGGAACGTGAGCTTCGAAACAAAATCCTGGCAATCCAGGCGCTTAATATCTCCGACAAAGAGCGAGCAGTGCGCATGCATGCTATCATGACTGAGGAGTACTATCGTCTACGAAATTCTCAAGGACAGGTGCCCGAATCAGCCTTAGTTAGCGGGTTAGATTCCGAAGATAGCGAACTAGATGATGAGTTTTACGAGGATGAAGAGGCTGAGCTAACTGCTGCAGACAAGACCAGCACATGGTTTGATGAATCCCGCGGAATTCGCGGATGCAAGCACTACCAGCGAGGAGCAAAGCTACAGTGCTCACAATGCGAGCAATGGCACCCTTGTCGCTTCTGTCACGACGAAGTCGAGGCATCTCATCAGCTCGTTCGATACGAGACTCGCAATATGCTATGCATGGAATGCTTACATCCCCAACCAGCAGCACAGGACTGTAGGAATTGTGGAGTGCGTGTTGCGCGATACTACTGTGATATCTGTAAGCTGTGGGATGATGATCCAAATAAGTCAATTTATCATTGTGCAGACTGTGGAATCTGTCGGATTGGCGAGGGTCTAGGACGAGATTTCTTTCACTGCAAGGTACTTTTTTTCTTACTACTTTTGAGAGAAAAGAGACTAACCTTTTTTTTAGACATGTAATGTGTGCATGTCAATTCAGCTGGAAAATGCTCACCGTTGTATCGAGCATTCAACTGAGTGTAACTGTCCCATCTGTGGCGACTACATGTTTACCTCTACCAAGACAGTCGTATTCATGTCATGTGGCCACTCAATTCACCAGAAATGCTACTACGAACACACCAAAAACTCATACAAATGCCCAACATGCGCGCGATCAGTCATGAACATGGAAGCGCAATTCCGGCTGATCGATCGAGAGATTGAGCGCCAGGTGCTCCCGGAGCCATATAACAAATGGCGTAGTGTGATCTACTGTAACGACTGCTCGGCAAAATCTAACGTGCCGTTTCATTTTTTGGGGTTGATGTGCGACACATGCAGATCCTACAATACAGCGCAGATAAAGCTGATCAAACCAGAGACTCGCACCACGGAAGGTTCCGAAGAGAACCTCGATTCTTGGAACACAGCAGTCCCTTCAGAAGAAGAAGTCGATGGACTTCTAGGACAACTTGAAGATGGCGAGGGTAGTGGAAATATCTTTCATGTGTCAGGAAGTGCGGCAAGGCAATTGGAAAGACTGTCGCTTCGGATACGTAGTTTACCTCAGAACTAATCCTCTGTTGTAAAAGCAAATGAGTGTACATATAAGCTGTATATGTTTTTTTTTGGTCTAAAGCCATCTTAATAAGCTTTAATGACTGTATGTTTTAAGGGTCTGCTATGTTTCTGTGCTCTGCAAAGTTTGTTATTGTTTGGAGAGGGGGCTGTAAAGTTACTCTCGGTGGATTTCGGGATTGTGGTTAAATATAGGAAAGCACGTACTGTACCTTATAGTTTAGTTAATCTGGATTACCATTTCGGTATCAGCAAATTCAATTTCTTTCTTTTTTTCCTTAAGTTATTGTTGTTTTGAAACCGCAGCTGAGACCATGAGATCATGCGGGTGATATGAAAGATCTTGAGTAAAAGGGTTATGTTTACATTAGGGGACAACCACCTTCAAACGCCACTCAAACGAAGCAATGAAACGTCAAAAAGAATTCAAATGCTAATAAAAACAAAATTAAAAATACAAATTTGTTTATTGTTATGTTTAAGTCAGGCTAGTACTCTCAGACCAGATCAAGTATCATCTAGAATGCAGAACTGTGCGTATTACTGAGTCAAGAGTGTGTCCCTTTTCGGCTGACGCTCACCACTGTTCTCGATGCCTCAACTGAGAACGTATTTACGCATATAGCGTAGTTTCTTGATTATATCTTAATTGCGTATTTGAATATTCATTTATAAGTAGACTTCGAATATTTTTTAGATTTTGTCGTAAGGGTCGTAGTTGTACTACGCGATCAAAAAACCGCGAAGTGGTTGTTTACAAAGGTCCAAATTAGGTAGTTCAAGATAAACTGTAAACCCGTCAGAGACACCGCGCCTAGCTAAGAGTACCTAATTAGTCCTCGTTATAGTCTAGTAGCATTCTAGATAATCAGAACATTGCAATATATTTTAATTTAGAGTGGTCTTAGTGCCGCAAGTGGGATGCTTCTGGAAATATTGTTTGTTGTTCCTCTGACACTATGTTACGCGCCGTCGACGCGTTGACAGATCAAGCCATCTTTCTCGCTTGCTTTGCTATAATACTACACGTCTGTCTCCTACAGTAATATTTTGTGCACATAGACGCAAATATGGTCACGAAGCAATCATCGACGTATATCCTCCCATCAACAGTCTCCGGCAGTCGTCGTCGATTTGCATGTACATGGGACAACTGCGCCAAAGTGTTTGGTCGCAAATCCGACCTTGAACGACACTATCGCATACACACGCAGGAACGTCCGTTTGTGTGTAAGTTCTTATTATGTCGGAGAAGATTTATTCAGAGATCGGCGTTGACGGTGCATGAGCGGATTCATACCGGAGAGAAACCGCATGCGTGTAGCACGGATGGATGCGGCAAACGGTTTGTCGATGTATGTTGCTCTTTTCTTGATATTCTGACAAATTTCCTAATTATGAAACAGTCCTCGAGTCTTGCACGGCATCGCCGAACTCACGAGACACAGCCTGGAATTAAATGTACCCAGGGAAACTGCATGGAAACATTCACGCGCCGCGTAACTCTGTACAACCATCTACGCCACAGCCATGGCATTGAAATGGCGGATTGGAGCGATACTTCAAACAGTTCCAGTACTATCTCTCCAAAAAGTTTAGATGATGGGTTGGCGGGATTCTCGCCTGCGATGCAACCGGTTTCCGGCGCTGCGACCGAGACGAATGAGATTTCGTTACAAGCTGCTTCGATTTCCTACCAAGCATCACAGCTACAACGCCAATACTTCCCAGTCCAGCAATACCTCGTCGCCGCATCCACTTATATCACCTCAACAATTACATCTTTACCCTCGGTAGTCCTCCCCACGCTCACCGACTTCCAGCCCGAACAATGGGCTTCCCCCGCTACCACCAGCACCCGCTACCACCAATTGGCAACCCCATCATCGTCATCATCATCGCATCTCCTCAAAGAAACCGAAACTTCCACTATCCCGCTTTTACAGCCTTCATATCCACATCAAACCTGGCAACCTGAATTGCTACATGCGCGTACATATCAGCATTATTCGGCTCCTATGGTGGATGAAGAGCAATGCATCCCACGAAGCTATTATAAGTAAGAAACATGTGACGTACAACGGACCACACTATATATCTGAATCCGGATTTTTAATTTTTTTGTTTAATTCAATAATAGACCGAGAACAGCTCTCTGAATCGTCTTTGTCGCGGAATACAGAACCCAATATAACGCGGACCTAATGAACCATTACAGAGTGCAAAAGAAAGATACGGCAAACAGAAGCACAGTGCATTTTGCTCAATAATTTTAGATACAATTAATATAAACGCTATCAACTTATCATCCTTATTAAAATATATTAAAATATATTGAAATATGAAAATTATTAAAACGTGAAAAAAAAAGAGTTAGGGCGCCCAATTACTTGAACAAAAAAATGCTAGCAAAATGCGATCATAAATATGCCAAAAAATGTACTGCGACTAACCACAAGCGAACCTAAGTAAGTCGGAAAATTACTTTTCCTTTCTTTCCCTTTGACACGGTAGCACCCGGGAATAACTCTTCAGATTGCTCTTTCTTCGGTGTCGACGCAGCAGACTTCGCCCATCCGCCTATATTCGAAGACGATGACGCAGCCGACGACGACGACGATCCGACTGGCGGATACTTCCTCGTTGGTGCGGGCTTAGGAAGCGTTGGGAATTCTTTCAAGTTATTCTTCACAGGTGCTGCCGTGAATGACGAGGAGCGGCTTGGACTGGCAACAGGTCTTTGCGCGAATGTAATCTTCTGAGGCGCAGAGACAGGTGTGCTGGATGGCACCCAAGTGTTCGCGTATGCGGCAGACGCAGACTGTGTCTCCGCCATCGGAATCGCGAGTTTGGGCGTTTGTGGTTGTTTTGATGATGATGAGGACATTGGAATAGAAACATGCGTACGTGATAACTGAGACGAAAGTGATGACAAAGACGGCATGTTCGACAGATCAATCCGCGCCTTACCAGCCGCCGAGGAGGATGAGCCACCGCCAGTAGCGTTCCATGCCGTACCATTGACAGGCCGTTTGACACTACCAAGTGATCTAGCGGGACCTGCTTGTGTCTTTGCTCGCGATGCCGGATCGCTGCTTGAAGGCTGTAGAACAGGAAAGTCGTCGTTCTACAAAGTTTAAGCACTAGAACCCACCAAATAAACAAATAAAAACTTACTCTAGCACGCCACTCGTTCAAAGCACTAACTAATTCGTTTCTCTTGGCTTGAGTCGAACCACTGAACAATTCAGCAAATTCGTGAACCAGCAAGATAACCTCGTTCGTATCGGTATTAAACAGATCAACATAACCACTCACCACATTTTGAGCCGAGGCAGCACCATTAGCAAAATTGGAGTTTAAGGCAAGAAATTTTTGGTATTGTGTTGACTCTCGTTTGATATGCTGCGCTGCTCTTTCATGCAGTCGTTGGCGACGGCTGATAGGAAATAGTTAGTAAACTTGGAAGCAACAAAACATCAAATTATGCTTACAAACTGATAATACTCGAATCCGACTCATCCCTGCTTGCCGCAGATTTGCCATTACTCCTATGTCTACTATCTTCCTCGAGCTCATCGGCGTGATCCCAGTTCATAGTAGGCGCTGACGAACTATTAGGCTGACCAAAGTCAGTTGAGAGCTGAGTGCCAAAACCTGATGATCGTGCAAATGCTTGTGTGTTGCCACCCCTTTGTGTATCTCTAGAATTCTGCCCGTTGTTTCCTTGCCTTCGCGAAGAATTGCCTCCTCCGCTCGAGGAAGCATTTCCCTGCCGTGGCCGTGCCCCTGGAATCAGATCCGTGAAATACAAACTGGTATCAATAGCGCGAGCAGATCTACTCGTACCATACACATTCGGATGTTCTGATATTTGATGGGCTTGCAGATCAATTTCATTATCAAACACCACAAACTTCTTTTCCAAGCACGACGAGGCAGGGCACAGGAAATGCGCAGTCCGAAAATGACGCTCAAGCGAGTCATAGTTTACGAAAAACTGAGATTCGCTATTCCCTATCAAATTTCGTTCACATATATGGCACTTCTCATGCTTTTCGCGGTTGTGAACGCGTAGCTCGTCAGTCGAATAAAATCGCTGGCGACAAAATGGACACTCCGGATGCCCAGTAAACCCATCTTCGTCTCCATACTTTTCATGCTTGTTAAGTTCTTTCTGGGTATATAATTTATATTCCTGAATAAAAACCTTCTTGTTGTGAGTACACAAAGAGCACATTGTTTTGTGATGATCATCTCCGACATGTCGTCTAAGATCAGTCCAGCCCGTGCAGACAACAGGGCACCGTTTTTCAGGACAATTAAATTTCAAAAGATTCTTTGTATCCTCCATAATCTCTCGTCTATCGAAGTCGATACCAAGCTTTTGGTCGGAACAGGCGATATCGGCTTCTGAGTAGTCTTCGTATTTTTTCGACATGTCGCCAGTGAATATTATACGCGGCTGGATAGTCTGTTCAAAAACAGTCAGAATTGTACACGAAGCAGAAAAAATAATTTATCATACTCGACAATGAACGCACGCATTTGTTTTGTACAGCGCACGCATGCGGAGAGCGCAGACATGGCAGGATCGGTGATTACACGGCGAAATCGCGCTATATTTCACAGGTTCCGCACAGATAAAGCACACATCGGACTGTTGATAATATTAGACGCCGTATAAGTAGATTTCAAGCAAAGCAAATGTCTAACTAACACTCTCACCAGGCTGAGCCGGGTCCGAAGACTCCATCAGCTCAGCATCCCCGGATTCCTTCTGCATGTCGTCAACTGTTTTTTTGTCTCCAGCTTCACACAGCAGTCAGTATATATGTCACCGATAGTCCGATTGATTCAAAAGAACGCGTAAACACGTACCCAAAAACTTGTCGACCTTCTTTCTGCTGTGTCTCTTAGGTCCGCTTCCTCTGCCTTTTGAGCTTTTTGGCTCACTGTCAGTGACCGCCGTAGACGCAACAGCAGCAGACATGATAGATCACCAACTGCAAAAAAAGGTCGATTAAATAAAGACAAAGGCAGTTAATCTAGCGGTACAATGCTAGGCCAGTCGCGGGTTGCAATATAACAGTAGTCCAAGCTAGATTGGTAGCCAAAACTAGGTTTCGGTCTCTTAACCAGCAAAACGAAGCTCCGCCTCAGCCAAAAGTGAGGACTCTAGGGAATTACCCAGTATATATCCCGTAAGATTAGCGTTCTGCTTACTTCTGCTCAATCTATCACCAAGAGATGCTCGTGAAGTAAATGTTGTCTGGAAACTCATTCGAAGAGGCCTTCTCAATTTATTATTCTGGGCACGATAGTGCAGAAATGCACGTAACTATTAATTACGCTATTTTGGATCATTATATACGTATTTTAACACGCACGCTTTCTGAATTTCTATACCCACGTATACCCTGAGATGCCCACCGCCAAAAAAGTTCTAGATGAGCAATTCTGAAAGGTTTTGACAACAGAGATCATACAGAACAAGATACTAGTTGCTTCTGCTGTTGAGTAGACAGAAATACCACTGATAGTTTCAAAAAACGCAATGGTTCAGACTAAGAAAGCGGGTACGAACATCCTGCGTCTAGTTCTAGATCAATTGCGCCCTCTGCTCGCGTGTAGTGGCATATTCTAACAGAACACCTCTTCTCTAGGCGTACTCGGTGCAACCGGCAGTGTCGGTCAAAAATTCATTCTCCTGCTAGCAGGACATCCTGATTTTGAGCTGTACAAACTTGGCGCTAGTTCGCGGTCTGCGGGAAAGCCGTACAAGGAAGCTGTCAAGTGGCGCCAGACTGCCACTATTCCTGAGAACGCGCAGGACCTTGCCGTTGTTGAGTGCAAGAGCAGCGAGTTTGCTGACTGCGATGTCGTATTCTCTGGGTTGGATGCTGATGTTGCTGGAGATATTGGCAAGTTTTTGACTTTTGAATACAAGCACTCGGCTCAACTGCTAACATGTTCTTCCTGCAGAGAAGGATTTTGCGGAGAATGGACTCGTAGTCATCTCCAACGCAAAGAACTACCGTCGCGTCCCCAACGTTCCTCTTGTCGTTCCTCTCATCAACACTTCCCATCTCGATGTTATCGCGCGTCGTATTGACGCTGCTAAGGCCGAGAACTTACCAAAGGAGAAGAGCGGATACATTATCTGCAATTCGAACTGCTCCACCGCAGGATTGGTCGTTCCATTGGGTGCCTTGATTGCTAAGTTTGGTCCCATCTCAACTGTCACCGTCACCACCATGCAAGCTATCTCTGGAGGTGGCTTTTCTCCCGGCGTTCCTGGATTCGATATTCTCGACAACGTCATCCCCTACATCTCTGGTGAGGAGGAGAAGCTTGAGTGGGAAACCAAGAAGATTCTTGGAGGCATCGCAAGCGACGACACTTTCTCTCCTCTCACCAACATGTGCGTCTCCGCTCAATGCAATCGTGTCGCAGTCACTGACGGTCATCTCGAGTGCGTCTCCATCAAATTCGCCAGCGAGATCAAGCCATCTGTCGATGAAGTCAAGCAAGCTCTTCGTGAATTCCAATCCGAGGTTCAAACCCTTGGATGCGCTTCGGCACCAAAGCAGGCTATCCACGTCTTAGAGGAATCAGACCGACCGCAGCCTCGTCTCGACCGCGACAGAGATAATGGATATGCTGTCTCAGTCGGAAGAATTAGAGAAGATCCCGTTTTGGATTTCAAGTTTGTGGTTTTGTCGCATAACACAGTCATTGGTGCCGCTGGATCTGGTATCTTGATCGCAGAGACTTTGCTTGGCCGTGGATTGTTGTAGGTAATATAAAAGTTAGAATACGATAACGAGTTTACGTTTGATTAGAAAATGAACTGAGAATTTAATCATAAAAAATGGTATTTATCCCTGTATCATTAGCACATTGACGAATAAAATCGACAAAAAAACAACGCCAACCACTCTGCATTCAATTCCAATTTCAAGCATTTAGCACTTTGTACAATAGGAGCATCACTTTTTTTTTTTGCGGATTATAAGCATGACCATCCAATATCATCCCTTTTTTTCGCAGTGGACTCTAGAAAACCTCCATACCTTGTTTATTCTATAGGCCAGTGCCCTGGGCTTCGAGTGCGCTGACCATATACCTCAAAGGTCTGTCTTTGATGTGGACGATCCTGTATTTGCATGCGTCTCTCGGCCTCAAAGTCTCGCCATTTACGCATCTTGATATGCGAAGAATCAAATTCACCCTCGACCTCGTCATGTGCTTTGTTGGCTTCTGGTCCTTGAACCTGTCGAGTCTCACCCCATGAAAAGTCATCAAATTTCCAATCTGATAACAAAAGTTAGAAAAAATCCTCAAAAAAATAAAATTTAGATACTTACAAGCATTGATAGGAAGGATGAAATTCCAGACGGGAAGTGCCATCAGATAGATAAGCATCCAGAAAAGGTAGCTGGAGCGATGGGCAGTAATGACAACCAGGACACCAGGTAAACCCAAGACCATAGCGAGCAAAGCCAGCGATACACTGGGCACTGGCTTTCTAACGATAGCAATAACAATAACGTACGCAGTGAATGCAAGAGCAATCGGCAAAACAACTGTTCCAATCAGTTCAATAGTAACCACAAACTGCATCGACACGCAAAAGACACCACACAGAGTGTTCACCATTGAGAGCTCCATCAAATTGTGAACAGTGGAGTTGATCCAGCGACGACGTTGTGATAATAAAACACTCATAGTATCAGGAGCAACTGTCTTACACACAGCTTGTGGAACAAAGATTTGCTTTCGCTTCGGGAACGTCCGCAACATCAGTGTCGACAAATATCTGTCTTCACCAAGCAGCAAAAGATTCTTCTTATGCAGAGTATCAACCACATTGTCAGAGTATCGCTCCACAATATCCGGATTCGCCAAAATAGGTACCCAATATCCATCTTCTCCTTTGGGCGCTTTCAGTCTGTACATACAGAAACATCCAGGAAGACATGTGACACTACCGAAAGCAGATTCGAATGCTTTAGACAGATGGTGAGATACATAATACTCAAATACTTGGATCATGGTGACCCAAGATTGTCTTTTATTTCCGATCTTGGTTTCACCACAAAGACCCATAACTTCAGGATCGTGAACCATGCACGAAATCATGTGAGTCAGAGAATCCGGATAAACCTTTGTATCAGCATCGACCATGAGAACAATTTCGTACATATCAGGTGAGATGCCTGTAATGCGCCAAATTCCATTAAACATTTCATACTCAAGCTCGGTCATACGTTCATCAAACATAATTTTCTGGAACAGAGCCATGATGATAATCTGTGAGTCACGCTTTCCTCTGTTTCCTGGCTTTGCTAATCCAGCCTCTGAAGGAGTACCACATTTAACGATGGTCATAATAGGCACACGCTGTTGTTTGGAGGGCTCAACAGTTTCACTATCGTAAGAGTAAAAGCCAGCGTAAACCTTGGCCATGTTATGGCGCTTAGAGCCCGATGCCACAGCGACGTATGAAAACGCCTCGACTTCCTCAGGAGGCACAGCAAAATCAGTCATCATGCTCAGAGCAATATCAGAAGTAGTCATATCGTTTCCTGCACCTCGAACCAATCCATCACAGACAATCATAATCAACTTGTGTGAGTTGGGGTAATCAGTAGTAGCAATAGAGTCGAGAGTTGTGCGCAAACCCTCGACAGATTCGGAATAGGCGGTGACCAAACAAACAGTGTGTACCAAAGGATAGCCAAAAGGCTGATAGTCTGCGGGGGGTTGCGGAACAACATTGTCTTGGTAGTAAGATACAACGGCATTTTGCTCTGCGTCCTCTTCGGCAGGAAGAAACTGAGACATTCTGACGCTCTCTAAATCGTTGGGAGCACCTTCACGACCGCGTCTCATAGGATTGTTGAGAGAAGTGGTAGACGCAAAACCATTTGAGTTAATCGCAGGGGAGGCAGTACCGGCATAAGTTGAGGCACCAGAGGAGTAGATGTTACTGCCTCCATCATTGTAGAGAGATCCAGGAACAATGAGATGAGATGTAGAAGACTGTGCCTGGGAGGCCATAGTAGTTGGCATACCACCTCTTTGTCGCGAACGTGATCGTTCTTGATTAGCATATGGTGAAGTGAATCGTGAAGTTCGCGGGAAAAATCGACTGCCTCGGTTACCTCCGCCATTGTTGAATGCATTGACGATATGTGGAGCCGGCCTGTAGATATCATCAGACCAGTCTTCAATCTCAGCCATACGTTTTTTCTCAGCGGCAGAATATTTGACGCCCAATCTCCAGGATAAAAACCAGGCAAAGATACAGGCGACCACGAACTTAATGACAATAATCAATACAATAAACGTCAATGAGATATAGAGCACGATTTGTGAAGCAATGCAGCCGATCGAGTCAGTATCAACCGAACCGATTTTGATAGTCTCAACCATACAGTTGGCAATCTGTCGATCTTCAGCCGAAGTCATCAAGCGAGTAATATCCGTTCCGCGAATCGCACCCGTCTCTGACGCACTTTGAAGCTCTGAAAATCGGTCGGTAGTGACATCCACATTGTCTGTATCAATCCAGTTCAACAGATCAAGATCCAAAACATAACCACTGTAAACTACCAAGTTGCGACTAGCATTGCGAATGTCTTGCCAATCCAGATACACTTCTGCGGTGACGTCCAGTCCATAGTAGGCTTCACGTGCGTCGGTCGAGGTGTGGCAAGCATATCCGGTGTAGTAGGGCCATGTGAAATTGGGCGAGCTTGAGCCATCTTGAGATACAGCCTTGCAAGGAAAGTACCAAGCCATGTTTCCGTCATCGTCATGAGGGATATTGGATTTGGCAGAGGGAGTGAACAAGCCTTTGCAGTGCGAATTAACATTTTGAAAGAGAAACGAGGCGTCTTTGCCGCCAGCATCGGTGGGGGGGTATAAAATATTCGCTCCCTCAGAGATTCCTGCAGCAGCCGGATGCTGAGAGCTTGTGAAGTCGTAAGCGCGGCCGTTGATAATGAGATAGCCAGTGTTGATGTAGTTAGATCGTAGACGAAGTCCTGGAGCCTTACATACGACTTCAGTGAAGCCAAAAGTCTGAAAGCCAACCAGGGCACCAATGATTAAAATAATAGAGAGCAAGCCCACTTTTTCGCGCCAGGCTGATTGGCGAGCTTTGGTAGGCATGCCACACCAAGACATAACAATAGGCGGAGACCAAAAGGTAATCAGAGCGCAGTAGCTCTGCCAGAGAGAAGGAGGTTTATACTGATTACTGCTTTGCAGGCGAGGCTTGATAACGGATTTTACAGATCTTGAGCGCTTTGGTGCCTGCGAGGGACTGTCTCCGAGGTCCACGTCGGTAATTTTAGAAACTGGTGAGCCCTTGCTTGTGTCATCTTCGTCGTCCAAGTAGTTGTCGTCGGGGCTACTGGTTCCAGCATGAGCAGCGTCCTCGGGATCGTATGAGTTAGGGTCGTTTCCAGTCGAAGAAGGCAAAACAGGCAGGTTCTGCTGGGCTGCGTGCTGCGCATAGTAGTAAGTAGGATGATCTTTGTTGAGACGCGAACGCTCCGGCTTGATGAGCGAGCGCTTCCGCTGGAAGTCGCCAGTAGAAGCAGACGTAGGCAGACGTCCAGATGGGCCCCGCTCAATGTCTGATCTGTGAATGAGCGGTGCGGACGTGGAGCCTGTCATTGTGCTGCGCAGGCCGCGGGCTGGCGCAGGCGGATCCATAACTGAGACGCTTGAGTTAGCAGGTGGTTGCGAACCGTTCCAAAGAACAAAGCAGGACTCACTATGCAAGTGCTGTCTTCACGAACAGCTATTCAAGCCGAAAAGATAACCAAAGAAGTATTTCCTGTTCAAGGACGTAGTTTGCAAGACCGGGAAGTACGTGAGAAATACCGTGATTGAGGTTGTAAACAGGGGTTCAATAAAAGAAGCAAAATAACCAGGGCGAGGGTTGTGCCTCGAAGGCAGAGTATTTATAGAGCGCCTAATCAGGCTTAGTGTACTATTCTTAGAACAGCCGCGGGAAATGGGGCTCAGTTCTTAGAGCCACTTCCACGGCTGCGAATTGACTGCAGTTAGCAAGTGTAGTTGAGATAACTAGTTTGTAACTAGTTGGTGATGGGAGAGGATAGGACAGTATGGAAGTTACAGGAAGCGCAGAATTACTAAGCGTAATATCGCAATACACCAAGCCGGATTAAAAGATAACCATATCATACACCTATATACAAGCACCATAGATTCCACATATATTACATGTTACGACTAGATCATTTTGTTAGCTCATTACGCAAAACGAAAAATAGCCAATGAATAAAAACATACTGGAACACCATCGAATTCTGTCTCTCCAAACAGCTTTACATAGCGCCGCCGTTTTCTTCGCACCTTCACCTGCTGCGATCCGAGCAGCTTTGAGCATAATGTCACTACATGTTCATAAAGTCAGCACTCACCATAAAATATCTTTCTTCACAAAAACATACGAGCGAGAAGAACTGCAATAATCACAGCAGCTACTGACGGCACAATAACATCTACACTCTCTCTCGACTGCGAAGCCTGATAAGTGCATTCAGCTCCGGGACCTCCCGACACCCAGCAATCCTACATTATTTCAGGTCAGTCGAAGTCATAAATGTGAACATAGAATGCCCCTCACCGGCTGCGACAGAGAGTTTACATCAATCCATATAGGATCGTTTCCCACGGTGTCCGCACGTAACTGTTGAAGAACAGAGTTCTGCAATGCTGTACGAGGCAATGTAAGCACTTGATTGCCAGAGCATGCATCAACAGAATCGTAATACGAAACCGCTTTTGTAGATAACACAAAACTATAAGCACCCTTAGACACTCGACAAGCAACTCGGTATTTTGCGTAACAATCTGCCACCACCCAGCCTTCTGCAGTCATACTGGCGCATCTCAGAAGAGCGGAAGTCGAGTCGCTAGAATTCAGAATATTAATTGGCTCGTCTTGACGCCACGCCCACTTCGCCGCAGCAAGGTTAGATGTAACGTAGTCAATAATATCACTTTCATTGTCCAGAGTGGCGTTCAGCACAGGACTGAATCCGCATTTCATGTATTGACGTAGAGCAGCTGCCGAGAAAACATTGTCACTCGTATCAGCTGCTGTCAAATATGAAGGTGCAACTATGTTATCAGTAGACTTTATATCCACTAAATACGTGTCGCTTGTGATTGAACAAACGGAGAAAGCGGATGATGCTAGCTCAGAGGTAGAGAATTCAGAGGAGTACGTTAAAGCGGTAGCGCCATTGGATGGTATATCAGAGCTACTGAAAATAACTTCAAGATCATTTTGAGCATCATATTCATCCTGAGATACTTCAATCTCGCCGAAACTGAATAAAATGCGATAAAAACTGCGGAAAAGCACATTTTCAAGAAGTGGCCACCCAACAGAAGAGATTCCGGTAGAGTTCCAAGTTAGCGATGACCGACCTCTATCCAGCTCAAGAAGCGCGGGTGTGTATACGTAGCCGTTCAATAAATCGCGTATTTGTGCAGATAGTGACTGGTTTGAGTAAAATACATCCGACTCCATAGGGGTCGAAGCAGATGCAGTCGCGTCTTCCTGCGACGAAGAAAATACATCATCGTCGCGTTTGCCGAGAGTCTGTGTCGCAGCGGTACTGCTGAATTTGACTGTTGATGAAGTATATGAAGAGGCTCCCTTAGAAAGAGATTTGCTGCTGCTACTCGGAGCTGAAGAAGTGCGCCCTAAGGAGGCGGAAGATACGGAACTGCGTGTGGTAGCTATTGAACGCGACATGCCTGATGAAAACGCCGGAGGATTACCCGTTGGCGCGGCATTGTTAGCAGGGCTGCCGGATATGGTTGCAGCATTCGGAGCATAGTCTGGCTCAATTGCATACCGCAGATTGAGAGTGGTGATAATAGTCCTAGCGCTGAGGTTGTCATCAGTTGTTAGTATCCACTGCTCCTTCACGATTTCCAGAAGAAAGTCGGCCAACGAGAGCATGAGATCGCAAAGATATACAGAGTCACGATAGTAAAATACTGCAGCATCTGGAGTGCCGCCGTGGTTGAGTTCGTAAACTGTGTCGCTGCTGTCCCCATCAGCCTGTTGCTCACTCTGAACTCCATCCACAAACGGGCAGAGCTGCCAGCTCTTTTTCGATTCCACCCAGTACAAGTTCAGATAAAACCGCCCTGCACCCCACGAGACTAAATCTGTCAGACTTGAGAAGACATCACGAGTGTAGTTCAGCGGGTCGAGGAGTACGCTGTTGAGATTGACTCCCGGATAGATGAGCTGGTCCATCGACACATTGAGGGTCAAGTCGCGCTCCGAGCGGATAGCGTACTCGGTTGAGCTGGACACCGAAGGCCAGTCCAAGGCTGAAGCCCGCAGAACCAACGCAAAAAGACCTCCGAGACTGAGTACTCGCATCTTCGCCGCGTCTACCGCTGTTCTGCCAACATGTGCTGGGCTGCGGTGATGCTATCTGGAAGCGACGTCATATTCGAGGCGGCCGTGTAGAGTGCGGCAAAGTCAGCCTCACTGCGCCAAGATCGTATTATGTAATCATAAAGCATAATGATAAGTAATATTATATGATTAGTAACCTACTATGTGCTGTAGTGTCTGATGTTGGATGTATATTTATTTGTAAAACATACCAGCTAGTTAATATAGAAATTAGTCGGTATTCTCAGCAAGAAGCAGCAAACACGCAGCGCAGTGGCGGAACGAGCAGACATCTTCAATTGTGCTTAGTGATCAGTCGCGAATTGTTCACACGTCGCCCGATCTGCCACGAATCTATAACTTCCCTCCTCTAGTTCCTCCTTCTGCAGCGACCTCGTGCCCCCAATTCATACTCAACACCCTGCTCAAACCGCGACAGACAAAACACATCATTAGCATGCGTCTCATCGGAAGCATCTCGCTGCTTCTTACCGCTGCAGCGGCTTTTGTCACCGCCGAATCGAACGTAATTGAAATCAGCGACAAGGAGTTCGACAGCGTCGTTCTCAACAGCGGAATTCCTAGCTTCGTCGAGGTATATCTGAACTCTCTTTGCTTGTCGCGTCTACTGTAGCTTCTTTTGCTAATAGTGCACAGTTCTATGCTTCGTGGTGCGGCCACTGCAAGAACATCGCGCCCGTCTTCGAAGAGCTGGCTGATTCCTTAGCTTCGAAGAAGGACAAGATCCAGATTGGTAAATCCCAGCAATTGCTTTCAAATCACTTCGGGCTATAAAAGCAGTTGTCTAACTATGTATCTTTTCTAGTCAAAATTGATGGCGACAAAAACCGCAAGGCTGGCAAGAATTATGCCATTCAGGGATATCCCACCTTCAAGTTCTTCGACGGTAGAGGTGGTGAGCCTGTTCCATTCGAGAGATCTCGCAATCTTGAGTCCTTTCAAGAATTCATCACCGAGAGCACTGGCGTCAAATTTCCCAGGCCTAAGGCTCCTCCTTCGGACGTCGTCATGGTGAAAGATTCTACTTTTGAGCAAACCGTTCTGGACCCGTCCAAGAACGTGCTTGTTGCCTTCACCGCCTCCTGGTGCGGACATTGCAAGGCTATGGCGCCTACTTATGAGGAGCTTGCTACAGTCTTTGTTAATGACGAAGATGTGATCATTGCCAAGGTCGATACATCAAACCCCGAGGCTGGAGAAACTCACAAGGGCTATGATGTTAAGGGCTTCCCGACCATCAAGTTCTTCCCCAAGGATTCTACTTCGGTTGTTGATTATCAGCTAGGACGCTCGCTTGAGGATTTTGTTGGATTTATTAACGAGCAAGCCGATACTCACAGAACAGTCGAGGGTAGTCTTGATGCGTCCGCCGGACTCAACGACAAGTTCGACAGTGCAATCTCTCTTCTTCAAACCGACGCCAGCAAAGCTACCGCCCTTGCCAGCGAGATTGTCAACTCTTCATCTGTTCCTTACGCCTCTTACTATGGAAAGGTTTTGGAGAAGGTTGCCACTCAAGGCGAGAAGTATCTGACAAGGGAAATTTCAAGATTATCGAACATCGCCAAGAATGGCGCTATGGTTCGCGGAAAGGCTGATCAGTTTCAAATCAGAATGAACATTCTGACTGATGTTCTGGAAAAGTACAAGGCAACCGACAGCCCTGCGAAGGATGAGCTTTAATTGCCTGGTACGCGTGAATATTAAGAGTTTGATTTATCAAGTCGTTAATTTACGGCAGCTGGAATGTGTAGAATTGGCTATTTCTTTCATTATATTGGTTAATGGAATTGAGATTGCCCACACTTAAATATCTTTGAGTAATATTTGCTTTCGTAAGCTTAGGTTGATATAGTATTAGATTCATCGCGCAAAAACTAAACTCCAGACTTTATCTTTCGTTCGAGTTCGTCAATTCTTCTCAGCATACCGTCCACTGATTCAGTAACTATATTAGCAGCAATAAAATAAAAACTAATAAAAGCACTCACTCTTTAGCTCTAGCTCCTTAGATTCTTTCTTGTAGTCGTTTGTCTATAACTAAATTAGTCTATTACACAGCATGAGAGTAAATGTTATCATGAACGAACCAGGTTGTCTAATATCCCTTGTAACTCATCTTGTAATCCACGAGTCTGTAAAATTGCAACGGGAGCAGACAGATCTTTTCTTTTAGTAGCCTCTTTTGCTCTTGCAGCTCGTGCGCCTGCCGTGGACTGTATTCGAAGTTCTGGTTCTGAGTCTTCGTTGATCAGAGGAGATTCACTTCCGTTTGATCCATCGACTTCATCGTCTTCGCCATCATCATCATAATTTTCCTCTTCATGTCCGTTAGCCTCATAGGAACTGGACTGCGAGGGTGATTGTGTTTTAACAGTGTCACCGGTCTGGTTTAGATCTTCGATAGGCGGCAGAGTGCTACTGAGATTCGAATCCTTTCTAGCCGCCAGATCTGCAACATCCGAAAGCGCATCTTCAAACTGCTCTTCTTCAGCACCTGATACTCGTTCCGGCGCATTCGTTTTCGTATCTGTTGAGTCTAGAGTCTGATTTGAATCGGGGGAATTGGCATCTGCTGCGGTCTCGAGCACATTAGTCTCATTTTCCATCGCCAGACTGCTATTATAACTGAATTGCTCTATAAAACACTCTATATCTCTGAATTAGAGTCTCTCAATATTAATATACTCTATAATGTCGCGCGGTAAAGAGTTCGCTGCTCGATACTCGTATCCTTAAGGTGAATTCCCGTGCCAGCCAAGCCAGCTTCAAGTTTACGTCATTTAAGCCTTCGTTTCTCCCAATCGCAAAGAAAATATCTGCGCTGCTGAGCAAGATCACCTCGAACAGAAAAGCATCAAGAATATATTTCCAGGCGTCTGATTAGATATATACCATATAGCACTATAGTATAGTACAGTATTATATTGTGTATTATTATATTAGGTGCTAACTTGTCTTTTTCTTGTGCATCGTCATGGTACGTATCTTCTGCGGTCGCATGCGCCAACTCCTGCTAATCATATCCCAGGTCCAAAAAGCATTTCGCCATGCCAACGGTCTCGGCCACGCTATCATCAACGCACGAAACAAAACTCGTCGTGGACAGCGTGCGAACCCTGACGGAACTCTCAGTTCAGCGAGAGACGACAATCAGCCCGGGTGGATGCGTTTACAATCCGTCACACAGGAACGAGATCTAGATGAGTTTTTGAACACCGCAGAGCTTGCCGATACGGATTTCACAGCTACCAAGTTGAACATAAAAATTTTGCACCAGGATCAGACGAACCCTTTTTTACTCACGGAAGACCAGCAGAAGGCTACAAATGAGCGCCAGAGCTCCAATAGACGGAGACTGACCGTCCCGCGACGACCTCATTGGGACGCTAGTACAACGCCTGCGGAACTTGACAAGGCAGAGCGATCATCTTTTTTGGAGTGGCGCCGTGGACTGGCAGAGCTAGAGGAGAACTACGATCTTTTGCTTACCCCTTTCGAGCGCAACTTGGAGGTATGGAGGCAGTTGTGGCGTGTTGTCGAGCGATCCTCTGTGGTTGTACAGATTTGTGATGCCCGAAATCCTCTTTTCTATCGCTCGCAAGATTTGGCAGTCTACGTTCGCGAACTAGCTTTTAACGAAAACAAAGACAAGCGAAACCTGCTATTGATCAACAAGGCTGATATGTTAACCGTCCGACAAAGACGTTTATGGGCTCGTTATTTTAAGAAGGAACAAATTCGATTTGCCTTTTTCTCAGCAGCTATGGCTAGTTTGGAAGATTCATTGGCTGTAATAAGTCTAAATGATGAGGTGAACGCTGAGCTTCAAAAGGAACAGGACATGGACGATGTTACTGCAGAAGATATTGAAGTGTTGTCGGTAAATCAGCTAGAAGAGCTTTTTCTTAAAACAGCCCCCGCACCCGAAAACGAGACCGACAAAATTTACATTGGTCTGGTGGGATATCCCAACGTTGGAAAGTCCTCAACCATCAACGCACTTCTGGGTGCCAAAAAGGTATCAGTGTCAGCCACGCCAGGAAAGACCAAGCATTTTCAAACTATTCACTTGAGTGAGCAAGTTGTGTTGTGCGATTGTCCTGGTTTAGTGTTCCCCAACTTTGCATCTACGAAGGCAGAGTTGGTGTGCAATGGTGTCCTACCTATTGATCAAATGCGAGAGTACACGGGTCCTGCTGGATTAGTAGCGCGACGAATTCCTAAAGAGCATATTGAGCAAATTTATGGCATAAAGATCTATATTCGTCCCGAAATAGACGGCGGTTCAGGAATTCCTACTGCGGATGAACTATTGGGAGCATACGCTATTGCTAGAGGTTTCATCCGCAGTAGTAAAGGAGGAAGACCTGATGAGTCGAAGGCTGCACGAGTTATTTTGAAGGATTATGTGAAGGGAAAGCTGCTTTATTGCTCCCCACCTCCTGAGCTTGATCCTGCCGAGTACAATAGAGAGATTTATGGTATGAACTAGTTAGTGTAATATACATTTTGATGTGAATGACATATTGTAATATTGAGTATGCTATCGCCGAGATGGTGACAGAGGTTTAAATTGCTACACTGTGAATAACAGCTCGAGCATGCTGAATATTAGTTTCTCGCAGAAGATTACAGCTTACACCACTGAATACACAGTTTAAAACAACGAACCGGCACATAAGGCCAAATCCTCCAAGAGATGAGTTAGAATGATGTGCCATATAGCACGCACATATATATGTAAGTAATGCGACAAAAAACATATATTGTAGTCAAATGATGAGTAGACCACAGACAAAAATAATTTGACAGCTGATTCGTCACTTGAGCCACTCTGGGAAATGAACAAACTTCATTCACTGCACTGAACAAGAAAAATGCGCTAGACAACTTGTAAATCGACAACTGTTTTAGTGTGGTCCTGCTGGGATCTATTCCTTATCGTAAAGAATGAAGTAGGGATAGGGCGATGTCTCAGGTTGTTTCTTGTCAGTAATAGCAAGAAGCAGATCAGAAGCATCGGACACGCTTTGTGGGCTCGCGAACAAGGCGCTGCCAGAGATGCGTTTCCTCGTGCTCTCCAAAACAGCATCATTGTAGGCAGTGCGAACGATGTCGTCAAAGAACTCCACGCACTCGGGGGTGGCCAAGTAAGTTTGGAGACGCTCCTTCATATCTTCATCGGTGACGTCGGCCTTCTCGACAATGTTCTTCAAAGTTGCAACGCTGCGCACACTGTCACCAAAGTCTTCCGCCGAAGGAGTAGTAATTTCCTCAATGAGCTGCATCTGCTCGGGCGAGCTTTCATACTTGAACTGCTTGAGTGCGTCGAGGGCAGTCTGAGCTGAAAAGCTGTCGACAGCGGTGGTCTTGAATGGCTCATTTTTCTCGAGAACATCCTCGGCTTCGTCCTCGTCGTATCCCATGGCCACAATCAGAGCCTTGTCAAGAGCCTTTCCAGTAAGACCCGAAGCATAGATCTTGTCGATCTTGTTAGACTGCTCCTCAAAAGCGAACTTGCCGTCGAAAGTGGGCTTGGTGGCCTTGCAGTAGAAGTAGACGCCAGCAGCAACGGCAGGAGCGATGATAACAAACGGGTCAATACTGCTGGAACCAGCGGACGAGCTCGAGCTGGCGAATCGGCGGCCGACGACGGAGCGTGTCTGGCGCAAAACTGCTCTTGAAAAAACACGAGAAGCGAACATCTTTGCCTTGTCTGTGGGGGGGGGGGGAGAGGAAAGGGAGGAGGTTTGGAGCTGGACTAGCAAAGGGTGGCCTGTTTCGTGATGTGAAAAGCTGAGCCTTTCGAGGACGAGCGGTCGGAAGCAAAATCTCGCTGCTGATTCGACGTACTTTGGTCCCCAGCTTTGAAACAGATTAGGGTTAATGCACTGCATAAGTACGTCAACGTCTTGAATGTGAATGGGTTGCCCGGGTAATGAAGCGAGCGGGAGGTGTAAACAAAGGGAGTGAAGGTAAACAAGTTTGCACCAACCGTCGTCTGTTTCTCTTTGCTGCAACGCGTTTGTTTCTCAGCAGCGGCTTGTTGTATCCGTGGGATTATGTCGCTGAGTGATGCTAGATTCCTGCAAAGCGAGCTTAGCAAGGCGACCGTTGGTATGTCTGGATATTCGAGCGCGTTCCCCTGCTTCGTTGTACTCACATGTGGATAGACTATGATAAGCTGGTAACCAAGCTGGCTGAAGTTCGTCATGACTTAAAACACCAGCCTGTTGAAGTATGCATTCTCTTTTCCGATGCTGCAGACTGTAGATTTTTGAGACTAACCAGCAGCAGATCAAAGCAGTTGACATATTCTTCGAGTACCTGGTCATCGGATCATTCTACGACGATATCAGAATCTCACAATATTCCTTTGGATGTCTCTGTCATCTTGTAAAGCGACTCTATTTTCAAGAGCAGTCGAAATTGCGTCGGTACGCTAATCAAATCGTGCCGGTCCTGATCGAAAAACTTGCAGAACGAAACAAAGTTCACGATGTCGCCAGTAAAGCTCTGATGGATTACTGGCGTGCCTCAAGCATCGACGTCGAGCGATGCATTCGGAAATCTGGATTTTTGAATGATCGTGCGGAAGTGCGTGAGCAGACACTCAAGTTTCTCTGCGCGCTTCAAGATACCGAGCCGAAGTTTGTCGCACGCGGACTTCTATTTGATATTGTTGCCTCACTCAAAGACTCCGATCCAAAGGTGCAAGAAGTGAGCAGAGATAGTTTGATATCTCTGTACAAGTGAGTTGAACTTCATATATCCTGACAATTAAACCAGATCGCTGACTCTCTTAAGAAACTCCACTTCTCAAGCAATTCAAGACCTTAAAACAGAATGCACAAACCAGCACATTCCATCCAAGACAATAAATAATTTACTAACTAGTCTGGGAGTTGTTGAAATGTCCACCGAAGAAGATACCGCATCCCGGCAAATGAATAACTCTGTACAGTCTCAGCAGCGGATAACTACTACGGACATTACCAATATGATTCCCAGCAACGTTACTAGCTCTATTGGCCCAATACCGTCCCACTCACGACGCACTCCTCTAGCAGTCATTCCAGCCAAGCCAGACGAAAACCGACATCTCCCTAACTTTCCTACTCCAGCTTCGCCGTTGCCAGCACATACAGCACCGATACCAGAGTCGGCTGAGCTTTATATCAAACAGACTCCCGGAACCGCCATGGAGGAAATGAAACCGATATATGTCACTTCAGCGCGTGATCTTGAACTGATAGTTGAATCTATGGCAAAGTCTTTTGATGGAAAAGAGACCGAGGCCAACTGGGCCGATCGACAGAAAAATATAATTACGCTGCGCCAACTAGTACGCGGAAATGCGTCCACTGACTACGTTCTCGAATTTGTTACCAGTATTCGCCTTATCGCTGATGGTATTAGCAAAGCCGTAAGCTCTCTGCGCACCACACTTAGTTCTCATGGCTGCAAACTTATCAGTGATCTTGCGAGCGGTATGGGAAATGCCATTGACTATTTTGCGGACGGTTTTGTACAGGTGCTCGTTAAGCTCTCGGCTTCTACTAAGAAAATTGCGGGACAGAGCGCTAATGCTTCTATTGTGGTATTATTGGCACACACATCTTTCCAGCAACGTGTTGCAGGCCAAGTATGCAATGCATGCCGCGACAAAAACGCTTCAGCAAGACTCTTTGGTGCCGGTTGGTTGCGATTATTATTAATGGTACACAAGGCCCAGAAGCAAGCTATGGAGGCCGCTAATAGTGTCGAGATGTTTGAATCTAGTATAAGAAGCGGCCTTGCTGATGCGAATCCGAAAGTGAGGGAGTGCATGCGTCCAACTTACTGGGAATTCCATGATATGTGGCCGGATAAGGCTAATATGTAAGTTTGCTTATATTTGGATACTTGGAACCGATACTAATGATAATGATATAGCATTATGGATAATATGGACCAAATGACGCGAAAAGCTCTAGAGAAGGCAAACCACAACTCTCCCTCGACTTCTACATCTTCCGAATCTGCCAAACCGATCCCAGCATCTAGACCGAGAGTTAGTGCGGTCGCAAAAGCGATAATGGAAGCCAAGCAAAAGCAAGCTTTGCAGGGCCAGACTCAGAACCCAGCACTGCGAGGATTGGATAAACCAGCTGTAAATATGACCAAAACATCTTGAGTGCTGTTGTAACTTTATATGCATTCGAATTTCGGGATAGATCTTTGCGAGATTTTTCACCCGCTGTTTTGCTCTCTTTTTTTGTATTTTTATGTTTTTATAGGGCTCTTCATTAATTATAAATAGCAGTTGCTTTTGATTAGGAGTTAACGTCCTCTGTAGCAAATGATGCCACTTGTCCAAGTTGCTTAGAGATAAGCTATGACATTTGGCAAGCATGGATAATTTATTACGATCCGTATAGTTGCAACGATGTTCATTAGATAACACATGTCCTGTGTTGCTCTACCCGCGAAGTAAAAGCACACGTGCCCTACGCAGTAACTTCAATACCCGACTCCAGAGTATCTTGCAAGTTAATCTCTGGTGTCATTTCCGATCCAACGGGGATCTCCATCGGATGGCAAACCACCCAGTCGACTTCGATACGGTCGAATATTTTTCCTCCGCGCTTTTTGGTTCCTTTGAACCCATCCATTTCTTCCCATTTTATTGAAAATGTACCACCAGTGTCATGATCTCCTTCAAAGAATACATTGAACCAAGCGTAGGCTGTTGAGCTTAGAAATGACAAGCCAGCGGGTCCGTAGAGCTTCTTTTCAGCAATAATGTTGATGTCGCCTGATACGTGAATATCTGCACGAGGGCGTAAGATTACTGTTCTAGCAGATACTAGTTTACTACTGTCGTGCGGAGTATGATCAGCCTGAGCAGGTCTCAGTGCATTTGAATGATCCAAAAAAATGTCTATGTTGCTTTCAGAGTGCTGTTGTAGACTGCTCGACGATTCCGATCTCTCGACTACCGGTCGCTCCGTGCCTTCGATGTTGATATCTCCTTCAGACGCAGATTGGTCGTCATCACCACCGAACCAAATATTTCCCGATTGATCTCCGATAACTCCAGAAATGTTCGCAATATCAACATAATCATCTTTGCCAAACTGATATAGTGTCACGATTTTCTGACCATGCTCTTTAAATCCACGGATCTGTACCTCGACGCCCTTAACCGGGTTGTGAATCCGCACCTCGGTTATGACGGCAGGTATTTCTCTGTATTCCCTATTTGGATCGCGAGACCATGTTTCTGTGTATGAGATCCATCGGCGCTGCGAGAGAATGGAGACGCCCTCGCCAAACCCTGAACGCATTCGACGGGCTGTGAAATGAGCCAACGCTCTCTGGGCTGTCCAGCGATGTTGGGCTATAAGATATGCACAATACATAGTTCCTGAGCGACCTTTTCCGGCCTTGCAATGTAGAACTGCAACATTTTCAGAGTGCTGTGAGAGGAACTTGTGGAGCGAGGAGATCACTGATGGGATCATAGCAAATGGAGGTGGGTTGTGATCTGGAAAGGGAAAATGGGAGACTTAAGATACGAAGGTAAGCTTTCTTGAAATACAGAGCAGAAAAGACAGTTTTCTTCTGAGAATGCTAAATATTGCTTACCTCGGTTGAAAAAGTCCGAATCATCGTAGCCAGCGCCTTCTGCGCGAAACTCCCACACATGCCAGTTTGATCCATGCCGCAAGGAAAGAAGTTTGCGAAGATCCGCTAACGAGTTACGATACATGATCTTTGGGAACTCGGCTGTAGGCATGGAACAGACTATAATGTTGTTTTCAAGATATGCAAGGTCCAGATAAGTGTCTGCGATGGGATCATAGTGACGCGTTCGAGGGGAAGCGATGGCGGACCGAAGGAACTCTGCCATGACGATGATGCTTCACTTCCACAACAACTTCCAAGAAATAGCTTAGACTTCAAAGCAACCTTGTCGCATAGAGCAGCTGTTGTAAAGCAGGTGAAGAAGCAGCCTAAGGATACCAAGACCTGATCTCGGGTATGCTGGAAACTGACTGGATCAAACACAATCGATCGCTGGCAACACAAACCACAGCTCAGGTCACAGAAGTCCTCGTTCACGATATTCCCACTGAAACACACACTCGCACCGCTCTCAACTAGCAGCAACAACACACACTCAATCTATATCCAGGATCAGCTACAATAATATCCACTATACTGGTCAATAATCGAGCACTCTACAAGCACTCACCCAATCGCGCAATCCTTTCCGGGTAACTCCCCTGAAAATTTAAAGTTTTAAACTCCCAACTCCCAAAATTTTTTTGTTCAGAACGATTTTTGCCTGGGCTTTCTCAAGATATTTCTCAAGCAGGACGATTTTATTTGAACATCCCCAAAAATGCCTTCGAAGAAAGAGAAGAGCGGCAAGAAAGCTGCGCAGAAGGTGACTAAGGCGGTTCCTGATATTGAAGAGGAAGTTCCTGCTGGAATTGTTGGTGCCACCGAGTTCTCGTTGGAACAGACTAAGAAAGCCTTGAAGGCTCTGTTGAAGCATATGGAACGGACGGCGGCGACCGAGGACTCTGAAGCAGACGAGGGATCGAAAGCAGGCAAGAAGCGCAAGCTGAATCTTTTGTCGGACGATCCGTCAGATCCGGCAGAGTCGGACAAAAAGACCATGTACTTGGTCGTTAGCACCAAGAAGTACTTGAGCGATCGGCTCGTCATGAAGCCAAAACGAATGTAAGTCGAGAGCCTTTTTTTTGTCAATACTGAAATTATTTTAGTTAGTTATTAACGCCATATAGCACCATCCCTCATCCTATCTACAGTGCTGATAGCACATCGATCTGCTTGCTCACCAAAGATCCTCAGCGCCTCTACAAAGACTTGTTCATGCCAGAAGTCGTTGGCGACAAGGACGCCGTCATTTCTGAGTCGCTTGCGCGGATCATTGGCGTTTCGAAGTTGCGAGGAAAATTTAAGACTTTTGAAGCTCGTCGCCAACTGCGCGATAGCTATGATCTGTTCTTGGCGGATGATCGTATCGTGACTATGCTGCCTGCAGTTTTAGGAAAGACTTTCATTGGAGCTAAGAAAATGCCGATTCCAATCAGATTTCTGGGTCCTACCGGAAAGAAAAACGAAGAGACTCAAAAAGCTGTCCAGCAGCAACTGAGCAAGAAGAAGCGCTCTGAGATCTCACCCGAGGAGGAAATCGCGCAAGAGAAGGAAAACGTGTCCATCAAACGAGTCAAGGCCGAGTTCGAGAGAACTTTGAAATCCGCTATTGTTGTCCTGCCTGCTGGAGCCATCACAACAATCGCCATTGGTTACTCGAACTTCACTGCTGACCAGCTATCTGAGAATGTTGATGCCATCGTCGAAGAACTTGTAAAGAGTGTTATTAAAGGTGGTTGGGATGGAATACGGTCGCTACACGTCAAGAGCAAAGATAGTATCAGTTTGCCAATCTTTTTGACCAAGAGCCTGGAGTAAAGAGTTGATTTTATTTTATTTATGGAATTGTTGGGTGCACACCTTGATTTTTGTATGATAGACATAAAAAGTGTGTTTCGTTGATTATTGTTTTAAAGTGTCTGATTGTTCGTGGAGCAGCTGTGCTCCTTTGCATATATACTTGCGTTCTCGTGTAATAAACGGGAGTAAAGTTTTAAACTAGTTGAATATTACGGCACTCCGGTAATCCTGCAAGTGACAATTCTTCGCTTCACATCCTTCATTGTAAACCAACATAAAGTTGATCATATACATTAACAGGTCAAAGTCTATATCAAATACTATAACGAAAAATACAACGACAGTAATAACTTGGAATAAGCATTTCCTGAATCATGCAGTTCAAAATAGACGGACATTCAAAACTAACAAATAGAAGCACTAACAAAACTTGACAAACAACAATAAAAGCATGCAAAATTTATAACAATACATCAGAGTCTAGATAGACAGAATCAAAATATACACCACAAAAAGGATACCCCCTTTGGGAGCAGGAAACAAAGGCATGCAAAACAGGCAACGGGCGTGAAATAGAATTATGTACCGATTGAAGGGAAAAAAAACACAATAATGACAAGAAAATTAACAATTATCTATACTTCACAGCCAGTGCAGTTGTTCATTAATTCGAAAAAATATGGAAGGGAAAACGATAAATAATGCTGAGCAGAACTATGACAAAAGCCGGGCAACTTGTGAAGTGAGATTCTGTAAAACACTGAAACTAGACGGGGAGAAAACAAAAACTCAAGAGATTGGGGATTGACTATGGAACCCAACCTCCGACGGCATTAACCCATGATGGCAAGCAGCTTCCGTCTTTACCTTCGACGTCAACAATATCTGTGTCGCACTTGCAACGGCAGCCAACGCCGTTCTCGCGTTCCACGTCCCAAGAGTCCCAATATCGGTCTTCTTCCAGATCTCGCTTGCTTCGTGGATCTCGGATGTAAGGGGTACGTGGTAGCTGTTTCTTGGGAGCATTTCCGGGACAGTGCTGGATAGTCGTATGACGGTAGCCGATATCGCGGAAATAGTGCACTTGTTCAGGACCTAGGAATACACCTGCGGCGAGCGAATGAACAGGAGCGTCACCCCACTATGACGATATTAGCAAAACAGAACTAAAGAGTTGAAATTGAAATAAGCATACCCGTTCGTTCCAAAATCCACCACTGCGGTCAAGATATTGGAAAAAATCTTCATATTCTTTACTTCTGAAGAAATCCAGCTTTGCAATCTCGAAATTACTCCAAAAATGACAGAGATTGTATTTTTCGCCATTCATAGACTCAGGATCTATACGTTCTGGGTCTTTTAATCTAAACTCATCATCAAAGCTCTTTTTCTTCTTGGCCTCTTCCAACTTTTTCTTCTCAGCCTCAACAGGGTCCTCCTTTTCAAGGAAGACCTCCCACATGCCCTTTGAGGTGATGTTGCGAGAGCGTCTAAATCCTGATGCGTACCGGAAAAGATTGGGTACTGTGTCAATCAACTCTTTAATGACGATTGTGAAGCCGTAGACCTTTCCGCGCTCTTGCATGTAAATAAAGGGGTCGTAAGTGATGTCGCAGAAATATTTGACGTCCGGCTCAACACGCCAGTACCAGTCATACTTGGCCAGCATTGGGTGTTTGTAGAACTTTCCGGAGTAGAAGCGGCACATGTGGTGGTAGGAGGCCATGCCACCGTACATGATGGCGCGGTCTCCCTGAAGGGCGATACCCTCAGCTATCTCATCCTCATCAGCCCAGTCAGGGAAATCCCAGAGGTCAGGAGAGATGGTGCCGAATTCGACGAGGGAGTCTGTGATATTTTGAACACCCTCGCGGAAGGTGGAGTTGAATTCTTTGTCATTGAGGAAGAGGTAGGGATAGTGGTACCAGCGATTAAAGTGACGCTCCATGGAGCGCATGGAGTCCAAAACGCCCGGCAGCTCCTTATTACGGGCGAGGACGACAAGGACTGCATTTGCGCGTGGCTTGGAGGTGTCTGGCTCCATGCAGCCGACTGAGAATGGGGGGTCAATTGTCTCGTTTATGGCTCTGCGATAGTGGGTGGATTAGCAAATATGACGGCGCAGGCCAGGACAGAAGAGAGGCGACTTACTTTATACTGGGCAGCCTGTTTGTCTCCAGAAAAGTCGCGTTGGCAGAATTGTTCGTCGGCCGCCATCCAGGTACCACAGCAAGACAGAAGAAGAGCAAGGGAGGTAGGATGACGAAGAGGATGAGGGGGACAGAGATGCCTGAGCCGACTCGGACGCGATAGTGCAGGAGCTCTAGCAGCGAGCGCTTGCCGGTCAGCTCGCGCCAGAGACGGCCCGCGGTCTCGCGCGCGCTTCGCACGAGGCGGCGGACGGCGGACATGATGCGAGAGAGTAGATACAAGTCGGGATTG
Source organism: [Lipomyces] yamanashiensis (assembly GCA_030572775.1). NCBI lineage: Eukaryota > Fungi > Ascomycota > Lipomycetes > Lipomycetales > Lipomycetaceae > Myxozyma > [Lipomyces] yamanashiensis. The sequence goes on from JAJMBS010000024.1 coordinate 70,757, forward strand.
AGGAAGAGCGTCCAGGTCCGCTGGCAGTCTGTCTGTCTATCTGTCTGTCGTCAAGCAAGATCCTCCTGGCAAGCCCGGCGAGGCGGTGTCGATATCAGACAGGAGTTTGAACCCTAACCTTCGTGCGGCAGCCACTCGTAGGTCGCCACCTTTGTAATGGAAATAAGCTTGCGCTCAGGGACTATCTGGGTACTGGAGCGAGGGGAGGAAGAGTACTTGCAGTTTGGGAGTCTGGTGGTGGTGGGGGGGATGAGGATGAGAGGATAAGAAGATGAGAGCAGACAGGCAGGCCAACGAACAGGAGTCGATGTGGTGAAGCAGTATCGCTGTAAGAAAATCAGCGATAGCGGACGCGTTCTCAGCCAGGCTTCCCCGGGGTCGCCGCGGCCAGTGCTTGGTCGTTGCTGGCGCTGTGCAGAGTTGTGCCCGGCAAGGGGGTAGGTACTCACCTAAACTGTGTTTTTCTGGAAATAGTTGCCAGGTCTTTGCCGTGCCCGAGGCGCGCTGCCGGAGTCAGGCTGGAAAGTCAGCCGTGCGTGAGTGGCTCCCGTACTGCTTGCTTGTGCTGGGGGCATGTTCAGGCTGATAGCGAGTGGAATTGTACTGGATACAATACTGTCTGGATATCTGGTATTACTGTAACTGCAACACCTCTCCAATCTCGTAACTTATTGTATATAGTATATAGTATTTTATATTACATTCCTACAACTCCTCCTACACCCATACTCACTCTCAACTGCTCAACGCACCCAGCTGCTCCAGCGCCTCGTCTCGCTCCTTCGTTAACCTACTAACCACCCGCACTGCCGCATCATGATAGTACAGCGCAGTGCTCAGGTCCTGCCGCGTCTTCAGCAGCTCCTGTCGCAAAGAAAGCGTCTCCAGCGCCAGAGCATCCCACTCGCTCTGGAACGTCTGCATCAGTGACGGAATACTAGCTTGCGCAGGTGTTCGCGCAGCAGGCGCTGATGATTCTGTCCTCCCTGTTAGTCCTCAATTGCCTATTTCTCCAAAAAAAAAAAAGAAAAAAATCCAGTAATACCTTGCACTTCAATCACCTCCTCCATCGTAAGCGGCTCGTTCGTCACTGGATCAACTCCATGCTCCTCCACGTACGCCTCCAGCAACGACTTCTCAAACGCAGATCCTATTCACACACACATCACATTAGCTCAGTTCTTTCTGCATCCTCGCTGTATCAAAAACATACCGCTCTTGGGAGAGATCACGAGTACCTTCGGCGTAGCTCCAGAAACTGTTCCGCATTCACATTAGCACCAGCACCGTCTTCACCACCAGGCCCACCAAACAAAAACAAACTGCTTCACGTACTTCCGCACAACATCGTCCGTATTCCACTCGTTCCCTTTGAATCCTTCGTGCTGAACACTTTGTAATCAGCAGCAACGCGTCCCTTCTCCGCAGACACAAGCAGCGCTTGCAAACTTTCTGCATATCCGCGCAAACACGCGATCTTTGCGTACTCACTCAACTCTCGCGCTCCTTTCCTCTCCTCCTCCTCTTTTTCTTTTCTCCTCAAGACTGGTGCTATTTTTCTTCTCCGTCGTCGTGCGCCCCCTTCCGCTGTTTCGCTGGCATGCTTCTTACTCCAAATCCCGAGTGGTGAGATACAAGCTCCGTTTCAGACCATGTCTTCAGCTCGTCTGTCTGCGGATGGACGAGGATCACTCGGGGCTGAGAGCAAGCCAGACTCGGTCACCAGGGTCGCGCGTGCGGTTGGAGAACACACACAGTTCCATTGCTGAATTCTTTCTTGGTTTCTTTAATGGTGGTTATGGTACCGAAATCAACTTTCTTGTGCTTGTGTTGGACTAATTATAGTGGCTGTCACTTCTTAGTCGCCTGGAAGCAGGAACACATCTCCTTCTGACTGTAAACCCGTAGACAACGCTTCTACTAGAATCTACCTACGAATTGTAGATGATAATCATTCAAATAATATATGCAATGCTAAAATATAAACAAAAAGAGTATATACAACTTCTATGTAAAAATATGTACAAATCATGCCTCGTTCTCTATGCTTACACTATCCGCGCTCGAAGCTCTTCCACCGCTCTCTCATACTGTTCCATAGGATACTTCCTGATCATCATAATCTCATACCAATCCTTCGGTGTGACTTTTCCCATCGTCTTATACAATCCCTTCAGCTCCTTCGTGCGTTCTCTCACAATAATAGATCTCGGACTCGTCCTCGTCTCGACAATCACGTTGGGATCCTGTCGCCATCTGGCCATGGCAATCTCCTGCAGTGCCTTTCGTGAAGACATTCTATTGTATCCAGTGCCTTTACCGCGCTTCATCCTTCTTTTCTGCTGCAAAGATCGAATGAGACTGATAGTCTTCGGGTATCTGTCAACGATCTTTTGATATTCCGCCTGCATCCCCGGATTTAAAGCCAGCTCGCGCTTCTGTCGCATCTCAAACTCCGTCAATCGACCAGACAAAGCAATCAGTGACTCTCCTTCAAGAAACATGACTCTTGGTGCAGTTTTTCTGTACTCGCGATACAGATATAGATCATTAAACCGCGTGTGTGTCGCTGCCTGCCATTCACGAAGTCGGAATGTTCCCGCACTCAAATATTTCTCTGCAATATCGCACGCCTCAGCTAACCTGCTATCCGCCTTACAAAGAGCACGAATTCTGGCGTTGAGAAGCTTCGACGAAGGAAATATTCTGTACTTTCTAAGAACATCAAGCCAAAAACTATCCGCCTTCTTCAACAATCTGAGATGAACAAGAGAGTCCATGTAAGCAGCAGCAGCCCGTGACAATAACCTTTGATCCACGCCGGCAATCTCTTTTGTGAATCTGCCTGAAAGACTGTCAAATATCCGATGCGACTTGCGGAATTTACGTAGCAAACCTTTACGCCATCGCTCATACACCTGCTTCCAATCCCTTGTGTCTCGCGCGGCGAGAATCAAGTGACACTGAAACTCAACGTCCGGATCAGCCTCGTTGAACAAGAGTGAACGCCACCTTATCGAATCGTGAAGACCAAGGAACTGTTTATAAGATTCTAGTCCCTTTCGAGTAGGAGGTCGATACTGTTTGAGTCCTTCGGTGAAAATGAACGACGGCACAACAGTCTTGGGAACAATTGTGGAAGTCATATCAACAGCGGGGAAACTTGGCATAAATCGCTGGATAGACGCAACGAGCGACCTGCGAGCATACCGTGGTTGCTTATTCTTTCCAGCCATGATAACCATAAACATCGTCACAAATGTCGGTTGTATTCCTTCCATGACCATGTTTCGGTAAATCTCTAGGACTTTCTCGTTTTGCCCATCCTGCAAGAATCCAGACATGAGTGCAGTGTAGTGGTAAGCATTGGGACTAATTCCCAAAGATGGCAGCCGCTCAACTAAGCTTGCCGCCGGTTCAAACTGTCCAACCATTGCGAGGTAGTGGATCAGAACACCGTAAGTGACTTCGTTCATCGGCACACCAGACACATTCATTTCTGCGATAGTTTTCTTAATGCCTTCCGCATCCCCTCGTTCCGCAAATCCGAACAAAATGTTTCCGTAAACATACTGGTCGGCAACCACTTTCGCTTGTTGCATCCGTTGCCGAATATTGTCGACAGCTGCTGAAAATTTGTGGGTCGGAGCACCGTACACATTGGCTAAGATCATCGAGGCAAATACACCTGCATCCGGTCTAATTTCTAGTCTCTCAAGATATTGAAAAACGCTCTCCACACCATTGACGTTCCCCAGATTCGCGTACAAGGACATCATAGTAGTAATATGCCGATGATTGACTTCAATATCGGCACTGACCATATGTACAAAAATAGTAAACATCGAAGACGGATCTTTCTTATCCTTGTACGCCTTCAGCATCAGATTATACATCATCGCATCGGGTTTCATTTGAAACTCATCAAGAGAATCGAAAATCTGGCGCGCGCCAATAGTATCTCCCACGCGAACCCGACACCATAGCAAAGTCTGTAGATTATCAAATGTGACGGGTTCATCGCCAGCAAGTAAACTATCAAAGAGAGCATTCACTAGATCGATACGACCAAGACTTCCAAAGGCTTTCATGACAATGTTGTAGTGATCTGACATAGGCTTGTCAATACTCTCAAAGAGTCGCTGCATACCAATGTAATCCTCTAGTGAAGCTAGAGTTCTTAGCTTACAGCCAATAACAGCATTAGTGCTTTCGGTACTGTGATTCTGATACTCAAATTCAGCAATCAGCGCAGAAGCCTCCTGAGGCAATTTCGCGTCGTTAAGAAGATTGACAATCAAAATCAAATCGTCCGGAGAAACTGCATACCGTCTTAAAAGCAAGTAGATCTCCTTTGCCATCCTTGGCGCGCCAAGTTCAGCCATAATCGATATTGACATTCGAGAGACGCGACGGCCAAATAGGTCAAGGTTGTCCAACAGATATTCAAAAGAAGTAAGAAGCAGTTCTTGCTGGTGACTTGCCAATCCGACAAGCATCCGTCGTAGTTCTTCTGTTGATTTCATTCGATCGTGACGTAGTCGAGGGTCATTTTGTGCATGTCGAAGACACCAAAGAGTAAGCATCGAAGCGAATTCGTTATGGGCCAAGCAATGTCTTTGAATCATCAACCACTGTATTCGAGTTTCCGTCGGAAAACGACTCAGGGACTTTGCGTACATTTTTGGAATCATATTGAGAAGATCTAACCGCAACAGCGCCCACAAACAGAATCTATAATCGAGCTCTGTCAACTCATTTCCTGGGATATCTCGAAACATGCTCAAAATCCGCTGCCAATCTTCTGACCGCTCACTTTCACGGAAATAGTTGTAGACAAGAAAGCGAGTGGTGAACAAATTTCCTCTTGTAATCATGGACTTTGTGCAAAGTATCCATAATTTTGCGGCGGTATCAGCCATTAATAGATTATGAGAGTCCACGATTCTCATTAGATTGATAAACTGATGATCAGGATCGTTTGGTACAAACTCTAGTGAAGCGCGCACTTTTTGATCAATTGTTTGCTTGACATGAGACTCAATGACCGGCTCGTCTTTTTCTTCTGGTGACATAGAACGAAGAGATTGTGGCTCCCAATATGATTCGCGTTCGATTCCTGGGGGAGAAGGATGTCTTGTTGGTAGATCTAAGTTGGAATCTTGAGCTATTGCAGATGGGTCTTTATCTGCTAGAATGAAAAGTCAGCTTGACAATTGACTAACGTATAATCTCCCCAGGTACAATCATCAATGCCAGCAACTTACATTTATTCATGACGCTATGCTGTTGAGAAAATGCCCTTCGTCTCTCTAGTTCACCTCTTCTGTTTCGCTTTGCTCCCTCTAGATACCTTGCTGCCGCTTGTCGCATAAATTTAATTGTTCGCTCCGGATAGAGAGCATCGATAATCGGTCTCCGAAATCTGATCTTCTGCTCATCCCTTGCGCAGATGGACGACCAGCAACTTCGCAAAGACCACCATAATATATCATCATGGGTCGATCTGAACGAACGACTAAACGCACGGCTGGTGGCAGTCGAAGTGCTGACGGCTGTTGCCGTTGACACGTTGAGCATCTTGGGCAAGGCTAATTGTTCAGCAAACTACCACCACCAAATCCACGGCCAGCGGCCAACACTGTAGCTGTACGTGCAATACAACCTATTACACGATTATTCAGCTATGTATTATGAGATCTGGGGTCTGTATTGCGGTAGACTTTAGTCGATGTAATTGTCGCGTGCCTTGGCTTGACTTTGTTCGCGTCAACAGCATGTGCGGAGTCGGGTTGTGTTAATCAGGCGTTTGTCTTTGTCTTTCGCTCAATCTGAAGTAGTTGCTAGTAATATAACACTAAAGAATCCCAGTTTATGTGTATCTCCAGCGGATTCTTGGTTATTGTCCTGTTGTCGAGTGCAAATCCAGTCAACAGTCTCGAATTTTGTCTCGTCTTGAATTTTTTGAGTCCAACCGGAAACAAATGCTGTGAGAACAAAACCCCCTTCGTTGAGAAGAAATTAACGTTTACACATTCAGATCCGTTGGGAGCTTTTTTTCTTCTTATAGTTCAAGGGATTCTGTTTATTGTTCAGATTTACACTGGAAAAGCAGCAGCATTATTGATTCTGTATAAGAAGAGTTTTGCAATGGACAAATATACAAACAAGTCAGCGCGAAAGGCGTTCAAAGTGCCAGAGTCCATGCCAGATGGCGTTCACAAGCGCAAACGTGAGTTGGATTGATTCTTGGAATATATCTTCATTTCTAATGCTAGTCGAATATAGTTGAGAAAATCAAAAAGACACTTGATCATAATTCAGAGGTCAAGAGATCTTACAGAAAGACTTTGCGAAAGATGGGACTTGAGGAGACAGCGCTACGTCAGAGCGCATCCGCCACTGAAGACATGACGGACAAAGAGCCCCAGGACTCTGAAGAAGCACTAGAAGGCGATAACGCTGAAGAAGAATCAAACGTTCATTTAGAACGAAAGAAGAAACTTTCGCGGTTTAAGAAAGAAGAGGCAGCAGCAGCAAGAGTACGCGCCGAACGTGAAGCTCGTGAGCGTGAATTCCAGAGACGAGCAGTCGAACGTAAAGAGAAGCTCGCTGCAAGAGAAAAAGCCAAGAAGAAAATGATGCAGTATACACAAAGAGGACAGCCAAAGCTAGGACCGAAGGTGGGTGTACTTTTGGATCGTATCCGAAAACAAACCGCTGCATGAGCTAAATCAGGCTGTTCTGTTTATTGTATGGGTTTTGAATAGGAGTTTAATCAGGTTTTGGGATGTCTAAAAGTTATATACTCATTAATTTAGTTATCATTATTGCGTCTTATCATACTGGAAGAATATTGGATGCATAAAAACTCATGTCGGTACTCTAGCTCGCAGATATACAAGAATCAGACGAAGGAGGCAGAAAGATTTCGCTCGTCAAATAGGGACAGTCGATTAGCAGATGAAGTTGTGACTCGTAGTTGAACAGGGAATCTTGACTTTCTATTAGGCTGAGGAATTCGCGCTGGTCCTTCAAGTTCATTTTTCAAGATATTGTGTTCAGCATCTGAGAAAGGAGGAGATTGCTTTTGAGAATTGATTCTAGTAACTGATACAGCAGAATTAGTTGATTGCGCAGACGGCATGGAAAAGTGGTCTCGTTGTGAAGGTAGACTGGCAAAGGTTCCTCGCTCATTCAGCCTCTGATATAAAACAGATATCCACGTCACACAAGTTCCGATCACAAACACAATCACGGTAAAAGGTATTATAAGAAGAAGTAGCAAGATTAATAAACAAGATCGGGGCAGCCAATGATCCATGGGTCGAGTCTGATGAGACGCATATATGCTGCTCCAAGTATGCGCTCGATTGAGAGAAAAGTAATTCTGAGCTGCCCGCATGAGCTGCATAGCCGTACGACTGACAAGTGTGTTCATGACGCGTGCTTGCTGGTTGAGATTGTAAATAATGCGGTGTGCTTGGGTTTCAGCATCGTTGTAGATATCAGGTAACAGAACTCCAACGGGCGGATCAGACACAGAGTGCGAAAAATTCACAACGGGACTTCGATTTATAACAGAATCTCCGCTAATAAAACCGCTATTCATAGAACTAGTAGTTGCCATCTTTCTAATTTCTGCAGAGGTGTAAGTATTCAAATGAGAGAGTGAGTAAAAAGAATTTCGAGATGGTCTGGAGACCAGGGCAATCAGCGGCAATGCTCTTGACGAGAGACGCATTTATGCTGTTCAATCCCAGATACAACCTAACAGCCTTGTTGTTCTACTATTTAACCACACACAGAGCCACGATGACTATCCAGTCGTCATTTAGTTTTGCATATTCGACATTGGACGAAGCTCTCGATGATTTATCTGTGCGATTCATTATGAATTGCCCGCCAGAGGAGCTGACGTCGGTTGAGGTGCGAGTGTAGTGAATCACAGCCTGATCTGCCAGTCTGCTAACTTCATGATGATACAGCGAGTATGTTTCCAAGCAGAAGAAGCGCATTGGTTTTACGAGGATTTCATTCGTGCAGAAAATCCACAGCTACCGTCGATGACACTAAAGAATTTTACGGCGAGGATATTTGCACACTGTCCGTTGCTGCGAAAATGGAGCGACGTTCATGAACAGGCATTCGCTGATTTCATCCAATACAAGATCCGAGTCCCCGTACGAGGTGCCATTATTCTCAACAATAAGATGGATAAATGTCTTTTGGTGAAGGGCTGGAAATCTTCGGCTGGATGGGGATTTCCAAAGGGAAAGATTAACCAAGGCGAGCCGGACGAGGTGTGCGCTGTGCGCGAGGTAATAGAAGAGACTGGATATGACGTGTCCGCACTTTTGAAGAAAGAAGATTACCTTGAAATTAGTATCAGAGAACAACAAGTTAGATTGTATATTATCGCAGGTGTCCCAATGGACTCTGTGTTCGAGCCACAAACAAGGAAAGAAATCAGCGTATGTATCTATTCTTGTTTTGTTGCCACAATTGATCTAACATTGGTCACGCTTAGAAAATCGACTGGTTCAAGTTGAGTACTCTTCCGACTTACTCTACGCTGAAAGATGGCACAGCACCAATGGCAAATGGCGAAAAGCGAAACAGGTTCTACATGGTCACACCGTTTCTCAACCCACTGTTCAAATGGATCAGCACTCATAAACCGCCAAATGCAAGCAATAAGACTGTTGCATATGCACAACCTTTGATCATGCAGCCTAATACACAACAATCTGCCGCCGTGCCTTTTTCTGGCAACAGCTATCAGCCTGAGGATAAAGTGGTCATGAAAACAAAGAAACAGCGACGGCCAAAACAACCAAAATCACAGCCAGATCAGGAATTTTCTGCTCCATCATCAAGTGCGGATACATCACAGCAGTCGCTGCATTTGGAGAGTGCGTATGAATCGTATATGCCTGCTGTGCCGGTCGAGACGAATGCTGCTGCTGCTCAGTCAATATTGTCTATGATTCGCAAGTGATGTGTGCTGGTTTGGCATAGTCTTTGATGGGTCTTTAAGGGTTAAGGCGTACTTGGAACATGATAATTCATAGTAGTTTTGCATTGTATGATCTATTGAAGAATTTACATTATATACACACAAAAAGCTTGTAGAAAGGCCATTATATACAAAAGAAACAGAAAACGCCTTGAAAGATAAATACTAAGAGTATGCCAAGGAAAATGAAGCTTTAGACCTTGTGCCGGTATTGCTCAAGGGCATGGAATGGACTCCAAATGCCACGAGGACCATCGTTGATCGAGGCAACTGGGTTCTTTGGACGGACGAGCTTCTTGCCAGAGGAATCGCGGAGGAGTTTAGCCTTGACAGCGATTTCGGAAACGGTCAAGTTGCGCACGCAAATAACCTTCTGCTTGCCATTAACTGTGATAATAAGTTAGATTTTTTGTTGAGATGAATAGGGAGTGGAAGAAGCGACGTACGGTAGTCACCGATAATGATGGGATGGCCGTGCTTCTTGGTCACTTCAAATTCAATACCGGGGTTCTCTTTGCTGAAGTCGCCGAGGCTCTTATGAAGATACTCTCTGAAGATGGATATTAGTATACAATTGAATGTTTCTATGCTGTTTAATAAGAGACAAACCTCATGCCAACGGAAGAAGCACCCCAGTTGCAGTAGCGAAAAGTGAGCTTTTTGCACTATACACACAATCATTAGCACTCCCGCACATCACAAATAAACCAAAAATCACACTCACAGGAAGCACAAAGGCTCCAACACCATTCCGGCATACCGAAATGCCTCTGCGTACAGCTTGGACGGGCATTGTGTGTGTGTGGATTGTGAAGTATCAAGGTGAGTTCTATCGGAGAGGAATATTTTCGCAGATCTGCCCTAACCAGTAGTTATGTCATGTATTACCTAATATAATAGTGAATTTATACGACGTCTTTCGGGTCACTATGATGATACTACAGCACTATTATATTTAATTGATTAACAGAGATAGTTTGGCCACGTTAAAATTACTAGTTCTATCGTATCTGAAGCTGTTAAGGCGTTCGCTGGTTTATGCAGACAAAAAGTACGAATACGCTACAAAACATTCACGTGATATGAAATGTTTACTAATTTCTTATCTTATCAGATTTCCTTCTGAGACTGCAGATAAGTAGATAGCGGGATAAATATCTAGGGACTTTTATACAAGATAGTGGTGAGTTCAGCGAATAGCAGTTCAAACTGAATTAAAACAGGTTAGTGTTTACAGTATATTCTAAATTGCATAGCTTGGGACGTTCTCACGCAAGGGTTTCTCTGAATTTATTAATTGGCAATGACTCCGTTGTCTTAACACGGGTGGAACTGTTACTAAAACAGCACTATAATCGCTGTTAGTTGCTATTTAGAGCATTTGTCAAACTAAGACGCGTGCTGTCTGGCTGACGCGCGATAATCTGTGTTTGAGTGAATGATTGACTTTATTGTGTATTGCTTATTACTATGTTTTTTAATTGTCCTGCTTGTAATCTCACATCTCTATCTTCTGATAAATATCCCAATACTATCTTAAACTATCCTATTCCAATATAATCTCCTAATCTAGATTACAATAAACACGCGAGACGCGACTCAGCCTAAAAGCAATCTCGCTAGACCGCGCCTCGTCTTAATCCACCATAACCCTTGTGAGACTGCGGCTCAATTCTAATGGCTAAACAACGCGTCTTAAGCCAGGGGGGTCAATCATTTAGAGTTTACACCTTGCATTTGACCATTTTCAGCTTCGACGCGACGCGTTCCCCCTTGATTTACACCACCCAAAGGGCGGCGTTTTTTTTGCTTTATCTCGTGTGGATCTCCCCGGCCGGCGTAGTGTGGAGACAATTGCTCAAATACCCATGAACTAGCCCTTCGTTTTCTTTTTCTTCTTCTTTCTCATCTTCCTATAGTATATCCAGCACAATGTCGGCAGCAGTCTCTCGTCGCAGGTCTGGCTTCGTGGGTCGTCCGCAGTCCATGATCGTCGACGTCCGCAACTTCGATATCGAGAGCACATTCCGTCACCAACCCAGCACCTCTCAACGCATGTCGCCCAGTGCCTCGTTCTCTGCCTTGTCCTCTATTGACTCGGCTGCCTCCAGCATTGACCTCCTTTCTCCAATTGAAACGGTCGAGTCGCGGTCGCGGGTGAGCATCTCCTCTTCAGCTGCCTCGACAGAGCCTATAGAGAGCTCGTCCAAGGGTGCACTTCCAGCAAAGCATGCACTCAGTCCAGAGAAAGAGAAAAAGAAAATTGCTCTTTTTGGTAAAATGAAGTTCTCCCTTGACCGCAGGCGCAAGATGCCTTGGACAAGCTCGAGCAAAAGCAACGACACTGCCCCTCTTGTTTCTCAGACCACAGCTTCTCCCCCCGTGACTCCATCTAAATCTGTTTTGTCGGTCACCGAATCTCCGTTTCCTGATAGCTCTTTATCACACAAACAGCAACAGAAAGAGTCATTTTCCAGACGTCACCACGGAAGCTCTCTCTTCACTCTGGGCTCCATCAGATCTAGCCCGAACACAAGAACTTCCACCAAGTCATCTTCTCCCGCACCCACCATCAAGCTCGTTCCCAGAACACCTGACTCAATTCACGCTCCGTCACCTATTGTTTCATCGCCTGGTTTATCAATTTCATCTTCCGTTTCAGCATCCTCGGTGTCGCCCGTCTCGCCTTCGCCGATCAAGACCTCTCTGCCAGATCAGTTCATCCCCGAGACGATCCAAGAAGACGAGCCTAAGGCTACTATTCCGGAATCTCCAACTCGTCAAACTAATCCTACTCCATCCTCATCTTCATTATTGTCTTCTGTCCCTCATTTACGAGCTGGTCCGCGACCTAGAAAGGGACCGTCGAGGGCCAGACCTGCCACTATCGTTGGCTTTTTTAGACAGAGCAAGGTCTTTACTGCTCAGAAAATGTGCGATGTGTTTGGTATGAATCTTGCCGAAGCAACAATTCTTTCACGAAAGAACGTTGACAATAGTATGTACTGATATCTTAAGCTTCTTGATCTGGTTACTGACTTTGACGTACTAGGCGATCCTAGTTATTGGGTTCCGGCGATCGTCTCTGTCTGCGTTGAATTTTTGAACCAGTATGGATTAGGAGAAGAAGGACTATATCGCGTTTCTGGCAGTGCGTTGGCGATCGAGGATCTCAAAAAGGAGTTTACGTTTTGCGGTGGAGCCACAGTACTTCGCCCTGGCGTGCACGATGTACATACTGTTGCGTCTTTATTAAAGTCATATATTCGACAGCGTAAGTTTGTGTTGCTCTTTCTCTGACTTGCAATGTCTAATAATGAACAGTGCCTCATGAAATTGTTCCTTCAACGTCACATTTGAGCCAAATGTTGAAAAGCTCGTCTCATAGTATTCCATACGAGGATATCCAGAATTATCTAGCAGGATTGCCTGCCTACAATTACCATCTGATCAGAATTCTTTGCCAACACTTTTCTCTAGTGGCTGCTAATCATCAGCGAAACAAAATGCCTCTTTCAAATTTAGTGCTCATCTTATGTCCCACTATGCGTATGGATAGTAGGCTTTTCTCTTGGATGGTGGAGTTCACTGAAGAGTGTGTGGGCGACAGTACGAGATCATTGGTCAGATACAGCGAGCAGATTTGTCTAGTTGAGGAATCTTGCCGTCAGAGTCTTGAATAAAAATTTCTGGTTGTCAAATGCATGTGAATACTAGTAGGAGTTTGCTAAATTGGTTGTCGGACGCTAATAGCGGTGTTGGGTGTTGTTTCGTTCTCTTTGTGGCTCCTGTTATCTTTAAATACGGTCCATTCTTTGCGTCGGACTTTTTTAATTAATGACTTTACAATCAGTTGGGACTAGGTGTATTACTTTGGCGGTGCTTTATGTACATAGTTTTGGTTTGTTCATGTAAAAGATGGTGATCTTTTTATATATTTGATACTTTCGTTTGATTGACCCTGTTCGTAATAAAACTAAAAAAAAATAAAACAAAAAAACTTTTCGAAAATGCAATCCCGCGTATGTAAGAGTGTATAATGTACATGATGCAAAAGCAATAAAAACCAGATATCAGAAGAGCATGATCTACTTCCGCTTGGAAGGTCTGGTTGTCTTGAGAAGAGACGGAGCAGGCTTTGCCTCTCTCTTTTTCTTCTTTGCGGCGCCTTCTTCGACAGTGTTGCCTTCGGCATCGACTTCGACGAGCCATGGGGCATCCTGGTTTTTGCCTTTGTATCCCCATTTCTTGACCCACTCGCCCTTTGCGTCGTCGAAGACGAGGTTTCCAGAGTTTCTCTCTTTGGTGATGCCTTTCTGTTTGGCAAACTTCTCCCACTTAGTGAGCGGTTTGGGAGTAGGAACCTAGGCGGGGTTAGTTTAGGTGGGTTGTAAAATATAGACAGATCACATACTGGTTTCTCTCTTGGTAGCTGGAACGAGGTGTCCGGTAACCGCACAAAGACACCTTCGCTGGTGCGAGCATCACCACCGGTACGTCCACCGGTGACGACAGGCTGAGCCAGGATCTGGTTGACGAGCAGCTGTGCCGAGTCGCGAGCCATAGCTGCGAGATGCATTTCTTTGGTGTCGTCAGATTTGAGGGCTTCTTGGTCGAGCATTATTGTGTCGAAGCAGGCGAGGTTTCCAAGGTCATATTCGACAGGGATGTCGCGGTCGACGGTGACTGGCCGGTTTGCAACGGGCACGTCTGACATTGTGCTGTGTTTCTGTGAGTTATTGTTATTGATACTCTGGATACAGTACAGTACAGTACTCTCTTCGCAACAGTAGCAAGCAAGCACAAAATACTTTTCACGTTGGGAGTTCTACGACCGTTGCGTGTCTCAACTACGCCGCGTTTCCGCCATAACAGCACAAACGCTTCCCGCATAGAACACAATCCTGTCAGTTAGGAGAACGGGCTCGTGTGCGATGGAACTGTGACCCTGGTCTTTGAGCAAGACAAGCCTCATCTCGATCTCAGCGCTGCTCGTTCCCAACCGCACTGCTTCCTCACTTGAATCCCCCCAATTGTGTGTCTGCTCTCTGTTTGACTCTGTTTGTGCTTTTTGGTGTACTGTTGCCTTGCCTCCTTCTTTTGTTCAGCTCATCATGGGTCTTCAGCCGGACGAACTACTCGAAAAAGTGCAGGCTACGCGCGAGGAAATAGCCCAGCTTAAGGAAAAAGTAGACGCCCGCCGCGAACAACTTCACGATACAGACCGTCAGTCCTCCTTCTTGTGTTTTTTTTATCTCTGTTCTTTGACTGACTCATTGCCATCTTCCAGTCCGCCGCGATGCCGCCTCTGTCAGCCCGATCCCTCGCCTGAACCTCCGCGTTCGTCAGACTCTTAAAGGCCATATTGACAAGATATCTGCCATGCACTGGTCCACAAACCGCCGCAACCTGGTCTCTGCCTCACAGGACGGAAAACTCATTGTCTGGGATGCCTACACCGGCAACAAAGTCCACGCCATCCCTCTGCGCTCTTCTTGGGTCATGTCATGCGCGTACTCGCCCTCTGGCAACCTTGTTGCCTCGGGCGGTCTCGAAAACGTTTGCTCCATCTACTCCCTCAACTCGCGCGACGGTCCGTCCCGCACCACCCGCGAGCTTTCTGCCCACGTTGGCTACATCTCCTGCTGTCGATTCCTTTCAGATCAACGCATTCTCACCGCTTCTGGCGACAAGACTTGCATTCTCTGGGATATTCCTTCCGGCACCCAGGTTCAAGAATTTACCGAGCATCTTGGTGATGTTATGTCGGTTGATATATGTCCCACAAACAGCAACATATTTGTCTCTGGTGCGTGCGACATGTTTGCCAAAGTGTGGGATATGCGCGAAGGCGGCAAGTCCTCCCAAACCTTTCGAACCCACAAGAAAGACATCAACGCCGTCCAATTCTTCCCCGATGGGCGTGCTTTTGCTACCGGCTCAGACGACGGAACATGCCGGATATATGATCTGCGGGCAGATCGAGAATTGATAGTCCTGGGAGCGCCGTCCTTAGATGCTAGTGTTACTTCAGTCGCATTTTCTCAATCTGGAAGATTGCTGTTTGCTGGTTATGAAGACAACGAATGCAGAGTATGGTCTTTTTTTTTTATCAAATGTTGTTGATTTCTTATTAACTTTTCGATATCTTTAGATCTGGGACATTTTACGCGGCGATAAAGTCGGATCACTCACAAATCACCAAAACCGGATAAGTTGCTTAGGAATGAGCAACGACGGTATCAGCCTGTGTACCGGATCCTGGGATGCAACCGTACGTATATTATCTGGCTTACTTTGCTAATGGATTTTGTAACTAAGTTTTGCAGTTAAAAATTTGGACTCTATGATATGTCTCGACACTTTGGATGATTTCCTGCTCAAAAATTGCACAATGACATTGAGTTTGTTTGCTTATGGATCCAGTTTTTGAATTTTGTTTGGGTATATTTCATATTTGGTTTTTCTCTTTCTTTTCAACGCTTAGAACGATTTCGTTACTTGCTCATGTTTCCTTTGTTTCCCTGGGTTAAGCATTCAAGACATGCTTTGTGCGTTCATGGCATTTGTATTGTATTTTATGATTTATTTTCGTTCTTTTTGTTCTTCTTTTGGTTGCCGTTTTTGCGTAGTTTTTCGACAAATGGAAGATTTTTTCGCGGACCGCATACTCTGGTGTACTAAATTGCGTGCTATTCCATGATGCGATCTTCAACATCAATCCTCTTGCTATTCTGATATTTCATTAAGTTGCTGTTCATTTGTCTATTATATGACTTCACAATTGTTCATGTATTTACAAAAAGAGAACAATTCAGAGATGCAATGACAGACATACAAAACATGACAACACAATAAGACTCAAAAACTCACACCAGCTTTTACACTAATCAAAAATGAAAGACACGTTCTGAGTCATATGGCACATATATACACAATACTACTAACTTCGGTTGTCTTCGTCTCACCGCATGCTCCTAAATTAAAGAAAAATTACACAATAACTTGACCAGGGTCAACGTACAATGGCTCGAATTCAGCATCCGTATTGTCCTCGGTCGAGCTTGGCAGCTTGCTGTTTGGCGAGTACAAGTACCATGCCTTAAGAGCGTTAATGCAAGCACGAGTTTCTGCTTCGGCAATACTTCGACCCTCAGCAGAGCCAAGCATGTTGGATCCAGAGTAAGCACCGACAACAAAGACTGATCCCTGAGAGAATCTACCGGTTTCGGCGATCATTCGTGAGACTGGCGCTGCAAAGTTCTCGCGCGCGCAAAGCCGGGAAAGTTCTCGAGTAGGCTGTTCGAATCGGAAGAGCTTTGACACGTCGAGTTTACGAGACAAAACATGGTTGAGCACAAACAACTTGGCAGCTTCACGGCCGTAGTGTAGATAAATTCCTCCGATAACAGCACGCACAAAGCTACCCATAGCAGTCGAATATCTCTCAACAGCACGTGCACTACCGTCGTCATTGGTAGAATCGACATACTCAGTGAGACCATGGCTGCGTCCGACGACCATCCGGCCATACTTGAGAACTCCCAAGTAGTCAACAAATTTTTGCTCTTCGGTTAATCGCGCGCCCTTTCCAACAGTGGTGATTTGCGGTCGTTCACGTTCAACACCCCAGTGCCGTCCAATACTGGTCAACGCATCATCACCACTGTAAGCCCACAGCGCTTCTTTGATCACCTCCATCGGTAAACGAGGATAGGAGCAAATTATGAATTCCGTAACATAGAAATCTAGCAAACGTCCGCCAAGTTCGCTGAGTCCTGCGTTAACAGGGAAGCGTCCCGCTAATTTCGAACTAGAGCAATTAAGTGCTTGCGCCAAAGTCGTAAGAGCAAAGTCGGGTCCTAATTCAAGACGAGCGTGAAGAGCAACAAGCGCTGAGGATTTAGCGACTGTGTCTGCCGGGAACTCAGATACGCCTTTCGGGGTAGCGGCTGGCGTTGGGGTGGTATCAGTCTCGGAAGTAGCCAAAGTAGAGTTCAACCGATGTGTAGACTGAGAAAGGGTTGCTGAAGATTGTAGAGAGTGATGCAATCTAAAGGATGGAGGCGAGAAGGGAGATGGAGACGATCTGGAGATTTTGTGGGAGGGCGTACGCTTTGAGACGGCTTGTCGCGATATTTCCTGGGTGCCCAGTATGGATTCTTGTAGCGTAAAAGAGTCAGATATGTTGGCAGCAAACAAAAAAAGGGACTAAGATGGGCATACCTCTGTCAGCTAACGAGCTCGCGTGTCTCGATGCTTGTCTGGGTACTAGACGAGATGATGATACGGACGCGCTAAGGCGTCTATTTATTTGCGAACTTGGCCGTATACTCATTATGTTCGACTAAATTCGTTGTTTTTGTGCTATCAGCTGTGTAATTGCTCAGCAAGAAAGAGCTATGAGAACGAGAAAATGTTAGAGCGGGTCGACGATGAACCAAGTCCACCAATCGTATCACGGCCAGCGAAAGAATTCCGCAAAAAAAAAACGTACAACGAAAATACAGCAAAAGAATTCTTTCAGTCGTGTACTATTCCCACTCAAACACTCGAATGCCAATCTTTATTGGGGAATGGAGCTCCTTTTCTGCATACAAAGCTGAATTTTTTTCCTCTTGACTGTCCAGCTAGACAATCCAACACAGTTTCCTCCAAAGCGCCCGTTCCGAACGATTTGTGCGCGGAGGGTCATGAAAAAGTACACGTGATGCAAGATGAAAAGTACGCTAAGTCAGCGTAGATGTGAGCACCCAATCAACGCATGGGCGATGGCTGCTAAGTGAGCAGCTCCCGAGGAAGCGGATTGGGTCCTGGAGTTTTTCCAGAGAACAAGACAGCGCAGTTCTATCTACACTCGAGTGCTTTGTTACGGAGTATCAGCAGGCTCAGAACATATTCAGTTACATAATGGTGAGTTGGTTTGTTGGCGACTATTTTAGAGCGCGGTTGAAGGACAGCGGGATCAGTGTTAGCTAACAAATATTGCAATCCAGAGCGGAGGCAAAAGATATCCGTTTCCTAAAGTATGATTGTTTTTATAGAAGTTCTATTTTGATTTTGGTCTAATTCTGTTTATTGTAGCACGTGTGGTCGACAACTGGTAAATTACTTCCTTCTTTCTCGTGATCCATTACAGGATGAATATCGAGCACTCGCTCTACGCGTTCCGACTCCAAAAATATGTATCTAACAGCAATCTTCAGGTGGATGGTGGCCCAACCCGAAGAACTGGAAGAAGAATACTTACACCGTTGGCGCTTCAGTGTTCCTCGGTGTCGTTATGCTTAAATTCTTTGGCCCCCAGATTACAACCGCACGCATCGACGAGAATGCCCGCGAAGAAGTATGCCATTTTTATCAGTACGAGATCGAGCAAAACTAATTGCGGTGTAACAGATTGTTGCGAGATTTGAGGCATCAGCTAGAGAAGGTCGCGTTCGATCAGGATTCCTTCCCGCCGAGGCTGAGAAGTCTGCTTGAACGATATTGCGGTTACGTTTTTCATCGATCATTCCTTGCCTATTAAAACAAGCAACATATTTTTCGACTTTTTTCACAGTTTAGATGTCGTCAGGTGTATGACTTGGAAGGAGAGTAGTCTGTCGTTGCTTCCGTTGCGAGCAAATGAAGCATTTTGATGGCTGGTTCTTAATTGTAATATATATATATAAGTTGACAGGAGGTTATGAGCTGTGCAAAGAAGGCCAAACCAAAGCGTTAGAAATTCTCACAGTTTGTAATGTCGAGGGCTTCTGAATGTCTGCTCAGCATTTGTCAATCGGTTTTGTGTTCTTGTGTTTGTTTTCTCATTCTGTTAAATGGACTAAAGGTTGTATGCATATAATTCAATTTTTGAATTTTATATCTTTCGTCGCTTGTGCACTTGTAATCCGCGTTTCGTTTCTCATTGCAGATAATGAAATAAATGTTTGGCATTCATCTACATTGATATCTGCTTGTGCGTCCCTTTCTACAGTGCGATGTCATGGATTGAAGGTTGTAGTGATATTCTCATACATTTTCCGCCGTATATATCCTAAGCAAAACAACTCAATACCCGCTTTACTCGACATTTTCTTGCGCATCCTCTTGCGCACTAGATTCAACAGCTTCGCTTTCTGCAGCTCCCTCGCTCTCTCCGACCTCTTCCTCCTCTGTCGACACTACAATCGGAGCAGGTGCATCCTTAGCCTCAGGCTGCACCTTAAACACACGCATAAGCAACTCCTGAGTATCCTGCTTCGCAAGCATGAGATTCGTCGACATCTTTCCACGCCACATAGGGTAGATTACAGGTTTTCTGCCATCTTCAAGATCGACTTCTAAGAACATGCAGCCTTCACTGATGCCCTCGATTTGCTGCTGCACTGCTTTATCGGCGATCTGCTCGATTCTGTGAAACGTAAATTTGCACAAAAGATGCAAAAACTCCTTGTTGGCAACAATCGTACGACTCTTTCGTCCATTCTCCTGATCAGCAATGTGACGGTAAAGAATATACAATCCGTCAGACTGAACACGCCAGGGGCAAACGCCATCAAGCGTTTTCTGGATAGTGAAAATCTTGATTCCAGCGTGGAGTAATTTCAGCCTCTTTTCGTTGATTGTGATAAGTGGGCGAATATTAGGGTGAACGTAGTAAATCGAGCGCATAGGATCTCCAGACGCGTTACGGACCAACAGAGATTCACGCGGAAAATCGGGAGAAATGCTGTAAAATTTGTAGCATTCATCTAAAGCTGGATGGTCGATTGCTAGGAATTTGAAAGGCTCTTCGTTTGCATCTCGAGGAAGTCGTACTTTCTTCGGCGCAGCGTCCTCTTCTGACTTGGGAGCAGAGACCACGGCATCTGCAGGCTTCGAGGTTTCTTCAGGAGCAATGGTTGCCTCGTCCGCCTTGGCCGCTGCAGTCTCGGCAACTGTGGCCTCATCCGCCTTGGCCACGTCAGGCTCAGCATCTGTGACCTCCTCCTCTTTGACCTCAGCAACGGCGGTCTCCTTCACCTCAACAGCGGGCTTCTTGGCCTGTTCGCTAGCCAACTCCTCATCAGCCTTACGCTTAGCCTTCACCGTAGCATCAGTAAACTCGGCAGTCTTCTCAAATACAGTAATAAAGAAAGCACCGGTGTCCTGAAGGTGAGGGTAAACTCTCATACAATGCTCAATTCCAAGTTCCTTGAGATCATCTTTGGGGAAAAAGCTGTCAGGAATGCGGTCTGTAGAGGTGGTTGCCCACTGCTTGTCTTTGCCCATCACCTTCCAGTCAGTCATACCAGGTCGTCTGATGAGCGCGGGAAGTTCATTGCTGCAGTCGACAAGTTTGGCACAGCCCTTCCACTCACGCAGAGCACGCGCAACTACTGCTTCATTCTCAATAGGATTCATCGAGCAAGTGGAGTACACCAGTCTTCCGCCTACTTTAAGATGATGCAGTCCTCGGACTAAAATTTCATATTGAGTTGTGTGAAGTCCGGCTCCATTGCCTGTGTTCCAATCGCGCCAGACGTTAATGTTCTTGCGCATGGTACCGTCGCCAGAGCAAGGGACGTCGCAAAGGACTCGATCGTACTTGAGATAAGTCGGAATAGTTCTGCCAGATGCATCAGTTGTCTCTGAAATTGCGATACGGGGGAACAGCTTAGCATCATGACTGACAATCACCAAATTAGGAGAGTTGAGTCGCTTGACCTGGTGGATCAACATATGAGCACGTTTATAATCTTTATCGTTTGCAACGACAACTCCAGTTGGTTCAGGAACTGCGTGAAGGGCTTCAATGATCTGAGCAGTCTTCGATCCCGGAGCTGCACACATGTCAATAACGGTGTGCTCAGGCTTGACATCTAGCAAAAGAGGAGGGATCATAGACACCGCTTCTTGTCTAGAGATATTGCCCTAATGATGTATATCAGGTCATGTACTTTTGTAAAGTGTCAATAGTAGCAAAATAAATCTTACCACTTCAGTTTCTGAAACAAGGAACTTCTGGAAACGAGAAAAGGGCGGGCTCTTGCGAATCACAGTCTTTCCAACTCGAATCTGCCATGCAAGCTCGTTCGGGTAGAATGGTAATGGGGTAGGAGGCTGGACTTCCTCGCCATCCCAGACGATGTTTTTAAGATAAGGAATGTACTCGTTAATCAGAGAATCTCTGATTTTGGTCGGGTCGTGCTCGCTGGTTCCTGTGATGCGGAAGGTGACAGGAAGAGGTGCGATGCAAGCTGCGAAGAATGCATCCCACTCTTCTTCGGGGACGATGCCTTGGGCCTTGTAGAACGACACAAATCTCTCGTTCCTAAGATACTATTAGAATACAGAAAAAAATAGACTCTAATTCCTTATGATATGCATACTCTTTAGCTATTTCCTTGTATCCGTCTTCCCATCCAGCACTATCGCGCGGTCTCTTTGCTTTCTAAAAACACGAGCAGTTAGCATATCGCACCAAACTCAAGCAAACACCACAATATACAACACACCTCGCCACGTCTACCTCCACGGCGTCCCATTCTATCAATAATTCAAGTGAAAATATGCCAGATAAACACACTGGCTGTTGTTGTAATCCAGCCAGGAGAAGTCAACAAAATAAAAATTTTAGATCGATGAGGCGTGCGGCTCAATTTTTTGGGAAGATTGTCGCTGAGAAGACTTGGAAAGCCTTAGGAAGAGCTAGAAAAGAGAGTGTGTGCGTGTGTGTGGACAGTAGGAACAGTTAGAGATGGCAAAGTCACGGTGAGTAAAAGATAAGAGGTAGTGGGTTAAAGGATACTGATATTAGTAGATTTGAATACGTCAGGACCTACGAGCAAGATCAGATTCTGCTGCCAAACACCTACATCGTCATCAGACTCGATGGACGGGGATTTCACAAGTTTTCAGCATATTACAAATTCACAAAGCCCAATGATGAGCGGGCGTTACAGCTAATGAACAAATCTGCTTGTTGTTTAATGAAACAAATAACAGACGTGTGTGGTGCGTATGGGCAGAGTGATGAGTTCTCATTTGTGCTGCGACGACGATGTCGGCTATTCGATCGGCGAGAAGCGTAAGGAATATCTGAATAGATTACTTGAGCAGAGTTATTTACTTGACATTTTATTTAGAAAACTTGTATCAACATTTGCAAGTACTTTTACTACATACTACCAGTTCTACTGGAACGAGTTCTTCCCCGATCAGTCATTAGACGCAAACATGCTACCCTCATTCGATGCCCGTGCAGTACAGTATCCTTCACTTGCTGAGCTCAGAGACTATTTCAGCTGGAGACAAGCCGACTGTAAGTTGTTTTGTCTAAGAGAAACCATTGACATGGTCTAATGCATGAATGATATGCAGGTCATATCAACAATCTATATAATACCTCGTTCTGGATGTTGATCTTGAAAGGTGGCCTCACAGAGAGAGAATCCGAACACAATCTTATGGTACGATATTATTTATGTGTTACCTGATTCTTGTACTGAGTAGTGATTTATATACACAGGGCACCAACTCCGCAGACAAAAACGAACTACTATTCTCCAGATTTGGAATAAACTACAACAACGAAAGTGAAATGTTTAGAAAAGGAACAATGCTTATCAGAGACATGTCAGGAGCTCAAGCAGACACCTCGAGTGTAGATCAAAGAGAAGCAGTACCATTAGAGGAGAAGTCGAAGAGACAGGCTGAGCGCGAAGACAAGAAGCGGAGAAAGGCAGAGATTGTTGAACTACATGAAGATATAATTGGCGACAAGTTCTGGAGTGAATCGTCTAGATGGTTAGTATGATGAGGATACTGCGGCAGTTGATAGAGGAGTATATTTAGAAATAGCTCGGGAATAGCGGCAGCGGTCTGCGCAGTTACGGAAAAAATAACACACACAGTAACTGGCTTGCATAAAGATGAATAATAACCACTATATTAATTCTCAAACATAACTGATCTAAAGCAACACACACGATTACTTCGACCTTTGCTCGTGACGCGATTGACGCGGCTAAACTGTAAACAAAGAAAACAGAGCGTGTAAACTTTAATAACAAACTGACAAAAGTGCTTAAATCCAGTATTTTGGCACGTTTAAGCCATAAATTTGTTTGTGAACAGTTTCCAATTCTCTTTTCAAAGGTTTTTGGAGCTTTTCAATATTTGGTATCCTTGTCTTCACTATAACGCAGACAGATCATACAAACTTGTTCTATCTTGTGGGTGTTTGTTGCTGTGTTGGAAACATCTGTTTTATATCGTTAAGAAGCTCATAGAGCATGCGATACACCAATGTCATTCAAATTTGACTTCAAATCGATCAACGTCAGTCCACCTGTGTTTTTACCAATATTCAGCTATTCTAATGCTTATTTAGTGGTCGAAAAATGATCCAGTCTCAATAGTCAAAGCCTATCGAGAAGCCTTGCAAATTCAGGACCATCAGCGGAAAAAGCGGTTGCTCGGTGTATCCAGCGATTCTACAACGTAATTATCATCGTTGTTTAATCTATTTCTTGGTCTACGACTAACAGACTATCAATAAAGTAAAGATTCCAGTTTGGATGGCTCTTATGCGACATTACCATCAAGTGCCTCGGAAAGCGCAGGAAGCACTGCTGATGTGGTGTATCCAGATCAAAATGGATCCACACATCAGGATCTCACTAATCAAAGCAAAGCTCTCGTGGCTTTTGAGTCGGGAAACGGCTATAGCAGCCAGCAGGTAAGTCATACTTATTTGTGTTTGTAAGTTACATTTAATGCTGACTATCGTAGATTCGAAAACGGC
This sequence comes from [Lipomyces] yamanashiensis, assembly GCA_030572775.1. NCBI lineage: Eukaryota > Fungi > Ascomycota > Lipomycetes > Lipomycetales > Lipomycetaceae > Myxozyma > [Lipomyces] yamanashiensis. The sequence continues at coordinate 94,549 of JAJMBS010000024.1, forward strand.
GTGCTTCATCACCCGAACAAACCTCACCTCAACAAGCATTCGCCATCCGACCCGCGCCAGCATTCAATCCTCGATCTAGACTAAGCAGATTACAAAATCCCCGTCTAAGAAAACAGCAGCGTCCGAAGTTCAATGCTCCACGGTTCTGGCCTGGCGTTCGTTCTTTGATGCAACCTAGTGAACCAGTCGATATCGTGCTGTCGTTGCCTAACGCTATTTCATACGTCGGCCCACCATTACCGACCGCAAACGGGACTACTCCGAAACCTGCAGTCGCGACTTTTTCAACTGAAGTTGCATCACCAGCAGCGTTCGAGAGTACTAACAGTTTTTACGTTGACAGTGTCACGCAGACTGACTTCAACCCCGAGCCGAGCAGAAAACGACCTATTGATATCTCAGAAATCCCAGCTGATAGAAAAAACCGTCCTGGCTATTTTTCTGCGAATTTTGACGACAGCGATTCCGAGGAAGAAGCGCAAGAAATCGAACCAGCGCCTAAAAAGAGGAGATTATTTACTGCTGCGGCGCCTGCTGCGGTTCCCGCGAGACTGTTTAACTACGATACCCCAACTCTGATTTTCTCACCGCGCAGAAATGGAGATATCACTACAAGACGAGAACAGTTACTAATTAGAGAGCAAGAGGAGGAGAAGAAACAGAAAGAAGAGGAGGCTAGACAGTTAGAACGCAAAAGACTCGAAGAAGAACGCGAAAAACTAGACAGGGAACGAAGGGAGTTTGAAGCTGAGAAAAAGAGAGAACTACAAAAGATTGAACAAGCTAAACGGGAACAGGAGAAGGCAAAGGCAGCTGCTGAAGCTGCTCTGAAAGCTAGCTCGGCTGTTGCTTTGAATTCTACTGCAGCGCCTGAAAAGCCTGCTGCGTTCCCGATTTCGACTCCTAGCTCATCTGGCTTTAAAATTTCGGGATCTGCAGAAAAGCCGACTGTTCCTAAGTCTTTTGCAGAGTCATCTTTTACTCTGTCGGCGGAGAAGTCGCAGTCTGCAGCTGCTTCGAATGGATTTAGTTTCAGCATGGCCGCATCGAAGCCGTCTAATGATAAGTCAACTGGCGACAAAGAAACGCCAAAGGAAACTTCAGCTCCATTTTCCTTTGGCATTCCAAAACCATCAGATACATCTGAGAAGCCAGATTCTGCGAAACCTGCGTTTAACTTTGGATCTGACGCCCCGTCAGCGACCTCAGGCAGTACGACTTTTGGAGCTGGTGCAGGTGGGTTCAATTTTGGAACAATTCCGACACCAGTGACACCATCACCTTCTGCTTCCATTCCTGGGTTATCGTCAATATCAACTGCAAGCACTACTGCTCCGTTCACATTTGGATCGAAAGATACTCCAAAGACGGACGACAAAGCAACAACAGCTCCTGTGCCAGCGCTCGGTAAAGCGGCAGATACAGCCGCGAGCTCAAGTGCTACTTTCTCTTTTGGGAAGCCAACCAATAGTCCGGCTCCGTTTTCATTTGGTGCCGCGAAATCCACGCCTTCTACTTCATCATCTGTTTCGTCATTCGGTGCAACCTCAACTGCGCCGGCCTTTAGTGCCACCACTACTAGCAAACCAGCATTTGGTTTATCCACTACATCTTCTGCACCTAGCATTAGTTCTACATTTGGATCGTCGACATCGGCGCCATTTGGATCTATACCGTCCACAACGTTTGCATCGTCTGCAGATAAACCTGCTGTTATCGCATTTGGCTCGACTGCTTCCACGGCTTCACCATTTGGTGCATCTACCACGTCGACTCCTGCATTTTCGGCTACTACTACTACAGCTCCTGCTTTTGGTGCGTCTACAGCTCCTGCTTTTGGCGCTTCTACAGCTCCTGCCATTGGTGCTTCTACAGCTCCTGCCTTTGGTGCTTCTACCTCATCTGCTTTTGGCAGCGCAGCGACTCCACTGAAAGCAACACCAGTCTTTGGAAGTGCCAGCTCGAGTACTGCTACTCCAGCATTTGGCTCCACATCTACAGGATTTGGCGCTTCAAAACCAACAACTTCATTTTCATTCGGTGCACCCTCATCAGACCCCGCTTCCGTGTTTGGATTCGGCAATTCCACAAGCTCGACTCCAGCTCCGTCGACTTCAACTGCAGGCAGCTCGTCTACGCTTAGCTTTAATTTTGGCGCATCGACATCTGGTGCTCCACCAAGCTCAGTTTTCAATTTTGGAGGAGCCTCGACGACTTCTGTACCAAATGCCGGAGTTTCAAATGGTATAAATATTGCAATGTGTAACGTGTATAATAGCTAACTCTTTTAAGGTGCTGCATCTACTGATGGAAGCAGTGGGAATATGTTCCTTGCTGCTGCGCCGGCAGCAGGAGCAACACCAAACGGCCGAAAGATGGCGACAATGCGAAGTCGACGGGTTCCTAGACGTTAGTGATCGCCTCTTTATTTTTAGTTTTCGATGGATGTACTGATCTTTTTTTGCGATTTAGAATAAACTCAGGATGAAATAGACAACATTTTTTAAAGACCTGTGAAGGGTATTGTATTTTTAGACGGGTTGGTTGATTGATGAGTTGATTTTTGTTTAATTGTTGTGGCGATGTACAAGCGCTTTGTAAATTTTTATAGGCGGAATGTATGACTTTTTTTTTTACTATAATGAGTGGCTTTGTACAGTAAAATGATTATGAATGGCGGTGATATATTTAATGATGAAGTGTTATGCAAGAAGCGAAGCTGTGTATCGTGGGAGTTGTCTAGACATCGATAGATTATGAATATCGGAAGTACCGGTGACTACGCCCTCATTTCAAACCTCACTGTACTCATTTCAAATGCAGAGATAAATACAGCTACTAGTAGAGAATGATAAGAGAATAGAGGTAGGAGAGCCGTAGTGGAGAGTGCACTGGGAATAGTTAGTTTACCACTAAGTCGTTGCTAGTGTGCTTGGCGCCTAGAAGGGCGTAGATACGGACAGCTTCGAAGGTAAAGCCAAGATCGTTGAAAAGAGGAGGAGTTTGGAAGGGAATTTGTTATCTATGAGCTGGGTTGAATTTAATTGAACATATTGAATTGTGCTGGAAGTAAACTTGTGCTGCAGATTGTAATGGTGTCTGCAGCAGTATTGGGTATTCATAGGAATGAGTGGAGAAGCGAAGCAGGACTCTGTTGCCTGGTCAAGAGTGTCTTTTTGAGAAGTAAAGATCGGGGCTACTGTTGCTTTGCAGATATTCGTTCAGTGCTTATAGAATTCAAGCCGTGTTGTTTACGGTGGATATTCTACAGAGAAGCCAGTGATCGCGTTCCAACGATTGGGAAAGAACAGCGCGATAAAAAATCAAACTCATTGCGGATAGTCCAATTGCTCAATGATTGATCAATAGTTCACCCAGGGGGGAATTAAAGTCTTGAGAATAGTACATTATCAGATCTTGGATTAGTTACTTCTATTAATGATCTAAACATTCGCAGTTAAGATAAAGAGTGTGTGTAGTTCAAAGTGTAGTAAACAGCGTCCGGAACCGTTACTGTTCGCGATGCTGCCACAGCGAAGTCAGAGTCAATTAGTATTGTCGAAAACTACCAGAATTGCTCTTTTTAGTCAAATTATCCAATTGAGCTCTCATTTCTTTACAAAACAATAAATACACCAATTTAACTGAAAAACATGCCGTCTCTCACTTCAAAAGCCGGAAACTGGATAATTAAACGCAAACCCTATAGGAAATCGATGAGGCCATCTCGGATAAGAATCTAGTCGGTCGAAAGGCAGGACGTTATATTCATGATCCACTGGAACAGAGAGCATTTCATACTCATACTGCATTTTTGGTAGATAGAGAGCATTGCTATAATTACTAGAATTGTATAGAGAAGTATAGAAATGGCAGCACCGGCTTCAACGAATGGGTTTAGCCTTCCCAAAGACTGGGTTCCTATTTTCGAAGAGATCTTGTACACCCCGCAGCGAAAGATGAGAATTATATGTGTCGGGGCGGGATTCAGTGGACTTATGCTTGCGCATAAGATTCAGCATGAATTCAAGGCTGAGGAGTTCATGGATTTACAGATTTATGAGAAAAATGTGGGTATTTTTACACGCGACTGACGAAGTTCTCGTGAATCTCTAACATTCATATTTTACAGGGCGGTATCGGAGGTACTTGGTATGAAACTAGATACATGGGTGCTGCGTTAGATGTTCCTGCGCATATGTACACTTTCCAATTCGAACCGTATCCTGAATGGTCACACTTTCACGTCTACCGTGCTGAAGTTCTAGAGTATATGAATCGTACCACTGAAAAATATAACCTGGACAAGCATGTCGCGCTCAATTCTCGCGTTGTATCAGCACATTGGAATGATGATGAATCTAAATGGCATGTCAAGGTTGAGAAAGCTGATGGTACTATTGTGGATGATCAGGCAGACGTATTCATTGACTGCTCTGGCTTGTTGAACAAATGGCGATGGCCTGATATTCCTGAAATGAAAGATTTCAAAGGACATTTAGTGCACTCTGCAAACTGGGATGAAAGCCATGAATATGATGGAGAACGAGTGGCTATTATCGGAAATGGCGCGTCAGGTATCCAAATTTTACCTCAAATGGTTAAGAAGGCCAAATATACTGCCAATATCATTCGCAGTCCAACCTGGATTATGTCGAATTTTGGCGCGGAATTCACTCCTGATGGCCGCAACTTTGCATGTATGAACTGAACAAAGCCGTTTTTAATCGTTAATTAACTTTTTTTTTTTTAATTGACAAACTAATTGTGCAACAGTCACCGAAGAGCAGAAAGCACTATACAAATCTAACCCAGAGGTGCATCGAAAATTTAGACATGAAATGGAAACGGCGACTAACAAACGGTTTCCATCGTTACACAAGGACTCGCCTCAGCAAAAAGCCTTTGTGGAATATGTAATGTCAAATATGCGACGGCGGCTCGGAGACGATCCGGAGTTAATTGACAAGCTTATTCCTAAATACGAGATTGGATGCAGAAAAGCTACTCCGGGCGACAACTATTTAGAATGTTTTGCTAACAAGCTAGCTGAGCCGATTATCAGCGGGATCAAACGGTTTACAGAGACTGGGATAGAACTAGAGAATGGACGTCATTTGGAGGTCGATGCTATCATTTGCGCTACTGGTTTCGACACTTCTTTCTTTCCTAAATGGGACTTGACAGGAAGAAATGGTGCGCGGTTAGAAGAATTTTGGAGTGATGCACCATATGCGTACTTCAGCACGGCGCTACCTGAAATGCCGAATTACTTTATGGTTAATGGGCCTAATTCGGCATCTGGACACGCACTGATTCTGACTGGAATGGCAACTGTGACTGACTACATCTCAAACTGGTTGTTGAAGATGTCACAAGAAGGAATCAAGAGCATTGTTGTAAAGAAGAAGGCGATAAACGACTATAACGTTTACACACAAGAATTTCTTAAGCGAATGGTGTGGTCAGCTGGATGCGCTTCTTGGTACAAGGCAGGAAAGGATCCGAATAGAGTGACAGCGTTGTACGGTGGCAGTATGCTTCATTTCAAGAAAATCATGAGCACGCTGCGTCCTGAAGATTTTGATATTGAATATTTATCGACGAATATGTTCAAGTTTATGGGAAACGGATATTGCGACATTGAAGTGAACGGAGGCGATCTTGCGTACTATATCAAATAGGCTGGACCGGAACGCGTTATAGAGAGCAGAGTGTTCCTTGACACGTCCAAAAAAAAAAAATTTCTGCGAGGGGGGGGGGTCATATTTTTGTATATGACGAAATTGCTGTTTACGACTACGCCATGTCATCCTCTCATAGAATAACGATTGTACCTGCCATTTTTCAGTTTAGTGTAACGAAGTACCTGTACCAAGAGATTCGTTTGTTGGTACTTACTAAAAATAATGGATAATGTTTTTGTCTTTTGATAAATAGGAATATTTGCTTTGATGCCAGACTGAGCTTTCATTCCCCACAATACAGTAGATCACTGGAGCCCAATACGTTGAGTACTGGCTATCTGGCTCCTCTTTCAAAATTTTTGTACATATCCATTCAATTTTACTACACCGAGTTTATACGAATATAAAAGTTGTGATGGAAACTTGTGTAGCCCAATATGTTCAGCTCTTGCGTGATGTTGCGTCAGTATGGGACAAAGAGTTTATTATACCCAATTAGGTTTATATATAATAGAGCTTCATCAAAGTGTTCACGTTGACGCGCTCGCGGAATCGTACTCGGAACGAGTCATGCGAAATGAATTATAACAGTTGAGCTGTTTGTTCAGGGATAAATGAGCAAAGAATTGTGTTGCAGTGTCCATTGGTAAGTGTCAGGGCTGATTCAGAGACCCTCGCGAAGCCAGAAGACTCATTTGAAATGCAGAGACATCAGGGCAAGAATCTCGAGTCAGGTTGAGGCAAATGCGCGTAATTGGTATCTCATTATAGGCAGCAGAGAATGGTAGTAGATTATAGTTTAATGATTAATGCGAGTGCGGGATAATGCAGTGAATTGTACATAACTATGAGAAGTATTTGAAGGAGTTCGATGTATCTCCAGTTTCTGATCTGACTGCCGCAGACGATCGCGGACGAGATAGATTAATTGATGAGCGCTGTAGCTTGCAGTATTGGGCAACTTGTGAAGATGAGTGTGTAGTTTAGTCTGCCTATCTTGTCGTTGATCTGAGAATGATTTGGGACTGATGATGATAGTTGACTATACAGCACTATATAAACTGATCTGGTGACAAGTACTGATCAGCACACAACAAGCTCTTCACCAAAAATTAACACTGTCTTCTTACAAAGCATGAAGACAACGATATACAAATCAATCGGAAACTCCGCCAGACGGACACAAGGGACATGATTGCGAAAAGCCGAGAGGACTTTAGGTTTTTGAGTTTGCTTATCAGTCTTATCGCATACTGTGCGTGATCTTCGCTGTGGATGGCCCTTGTTGCCCGTCTGACTCGTGCCGGGTCCATGATGAAGACTCAAGGGACTCTGATCATGATTGTACGTGCTTCCAACTCAATTTGATAGTTGGACAAGAATACGAGGTGTTGTTACTGGCAGGCTGTGTTTGTTCTTAGACCGCAGCATCGTTTGCACAGAGGATAACAAAAGGACGCGTGGTTTGAGACGGTGATGGCAACGATACAGCTCAGCAAAAAGGACTTAAGGCCCAAACCGGGGACGGAGAGAGATATGCAGAGAATGAAGAGGACGGTACCCACTACATGCTCACAAATGCTGCTAAGCAGCCTCGTTTTCGGTTTTGCCGTTCTGCCAAATGAAATGATGATCTGACTTGAGTTTGGATGTTTTCCGGGCGCGTGCGTACTCAAAATCCATGGCGACTGACTGACTCCCTTTCGGCCCGCACCACACGCGCTTCAGACTGCAGTCCGTCCGACTCAGCAGACTCTCTGGTCCTTGCGCGTGGCCGATAAGGTACAAATCATGAGCCTTGTGAGCTCTTTGTTTGGATTTATTTTATTTTTATGTGTTTTGTGGTTGAGAAGGGAGATCTGTTTGGCGGTATAGTCTGGTATATATGCTGATGAATTGATAAGCTGATAAGCTGATGAAGTTAAACAAATCAGACTGCTGCTATCCCTATTTCCCAGCGGAAAAGGCTACGGAATTGCATTTCTAAGCTTCCTTGTGTAGTGAGGGCAAGAGAAGATAAGCTTCGATCAAGACTCAAGGAGCTTAGGCGTTCGTTATTATCTATGACTACGCTACGTATCATCTTCATATAAACAAGACAAGTCAGAGAAAAGGCGTTGTAAGTAGGGAAGTTCTTCGAAGATCGGATTTTCGACTGGCGTTTTGCTTGGTTTTAACCGTAGAGCTGACTCTGTGATTGTCTGGCCAGAGTCAGATTACTCAGATTGCTCGGACGGGATTCAATTTTAGCGGTTGATTGACGCTGCTCTACATTTTGTCAGACACAGATGGCGTTAACGGCTTGTTGATTTACTGTCAGTAGTGCGTCCCGCATTCTGGCGATACGAGCACGAGTCGTTCGGCAGACACGGACGGTGACACTGCGCGGAGAGGGATCAGTGCTTGCTTTAGGAGGTGGTATTTGCGAGCAGGGAGTCGCGCAGGCCACAGAGAAATAGTTGGCACAGACCAGAACGAGCAAGTAGGAAGATGGACATCGTCACGAGCACGGGGAGAGAGGGGGGGGGGGGTTGGTTTGTTTGTGCACGCACGCACGCACCCTTACGGGTATTATACTGTAGTATTGTAGTGTCTTATAGTGTAGATTGTTCTCGAAAAAAAAAACACGGCTAGCAGCAGCAGATTCACGACAAGAGCGTCATATTTGGCTACGTAGACCAGTCAGAGTCCGGCAAAAATCTCGGGGCTACTGCTAAAGAGAGAAGCACTCTATCGCGGGCTAATCAGAGGCTATCGCTATCGAGGAGCGAACCGTGCAGAAGCCGACGCGCGATAAGACTCGCGCACGGTGACGGACTTTAAGCGGAAGTACACTATGCTATGCTCGGCCCGGGCCACCGACGGCAGTGTATCTGAACACTATCGCGGTCCATTCTCAGGTTGGAAGTGGCCGCGCCGTGCATGCCAGGCGGATACACAAGTACAGTCAGTACACTGGATTTTACTGCAGAACTTTGGCTGTTGCGCGAGGGACAATGCAGGCTCACGGAGACAGGTGGCGTAGTGATGTTGTTAGCTACAACAGCAGTTACAGCAGTTACACAGCAGTTACACAGAATGTGCAATTACAAAAGCTATCTAGGAACCCCCAGGCAGTCGTCTACTTCCTCACTGACTCGGATGACCCGCAGAATGGCAGCATCCCAGGCCTGCTAGATTAGCAGTCTCAAGACTCACAGCGGGAGCGCAGCGAGTGAGTGAGTCGCCCGCGCTGTGCGGAGGCAGCCCAGCAGCGCTGTGAGTTCTCCTCCTCCACCTAAGAGCGTACTTCCCTCCATGAGTCAACCCAAGTAGCGGTACCTCACCGCCTGGCTCGCCCGCAGCACAGGCCTCGTACCGTCCCGCTCGCCGCTGACTCACCGCCGGGCCCTCGTACCGCCTCTCAGCTCGGATCTCCCGCCCGCAGAACCACGCACTCAGGCGAAGTGTTCTCGGCGGGATTTGTTATATCTGCCACCAGCGCCTCCAGCGCGCCGAGGGCCGCCTTCTCTTCCTCTCCTCATCTTCTGTTCTCCTTCTTCTCGTCCTTTTTCCCCCCCCCAGGCATCGCGACAGTGTTCTGCATGCCGCCGCCGCCGCACCCGTGATAATGGCAGACGTCTACCGCGCGCCTTCCTCAGCAACCTCCTTCTCCGCCGCGGCATCGCGAACAGCGCCCCTGCGCTCCATCCGCATCGACTGCGCCGGCCGCTCTATCCACTGGCATCTCGAGGACGACAACGTCTCCTTCGTGCGCCTGCACTCCTACATCCAGTCCGCCTTCTTCATCGACCATGCCCGCTCAATCGTCCTCAGAGCCCGGCCAGTCCACTACATCCCCTCGACCATCCCGCTCTTCATAACAGACGACTCTTCCCTGCGCCAGGCCCTCGCCAGCGATGATATCTCAATCGAAGTTCTCCTCGTCGCTGACCCCGCGGCGCCTCAGTCCGACCAGCTGCCCCAGCAACATCCACAGCTCCAGCTTCTTCCGCACCAGAGCATAGGCAACTGGCCGCCGTCCACGATGATTCCCTCAGCAATTCCAAACTACGCGGCCGCTGCTGCTTCGGCATCTGCTGCAGCAGCGAACCCTTCTGTCACCACCAGACCCTCGCTGCCTCCTATGTCTTCGATCCAGCAGCGCTTCTCTGATGCTCCCACTTCTCCGCACTCAACGCCCATGGGTGAACATACCCACCATCGTCGCAAGTCGTCTATTTACATTCCGCCGCCGACCAAGTCGTCATCTACTAGTCGCGTATCTGGCGTAACACAGACTATCCGACTAAAACTGAACTTTGTCGACGAAGGGCAATGGAAGAAGTTCTCTGCTCGTCGACTAGAACTTATCGACTCAATGGCATTGTCTACTAAGAAGGCTTCTGAGCAAGATGATGTTATCATCGCTGTTGCAGACACACTCAGAGAAGAGTACGGCTTCCCTCCTGATACCTTGCCAGACTTTGACAAACTGGTAAGAGCAGCTGTGCAGTCAGTTCGTCGTAACCGAAAGCGCCTGCCAAAGTCTAAAACACGGTCAAAGTCATTGTCGATGGAGCGAGATGTCACTGAATCCTTGCAATTGTCTTCGTCCGTGACTACCGCTTCGCATGCTATCCCGATTCATGGTAGACAACTCTCGGCTTCGCAGACTTGGCCATCTGTCTCTCCTAGATCCTCACTGACTCCAGGAGTTGATGCTTTATCAGTGAGTGCTAGCTCAGTCGGCAGTGACGCTCCCGTTAGCTATTTCAACTATCATAGTCCCATGGTTGGAAGATTAAGCGATGCGGGCATCCCTGGTATCGCCCAAGCGCGTCCGTCCACTATCCGCTCATTGACTTCTTCCTCTATCTCCTCTGTGAGCACATTCTCGTCGTATTTGTCTGCCTCCGCCGAGGACGCCGAGTCAAGTGGTTCGCAGACTCCGTTGGACGCGTATTCGACTTCTTCCTCGTCGCAATCAGCTACTTCTCTATCATCCTCTTTCCCTCGCACACTCCCGTCCCCTGGATTATCCACATCATCCTTGTCATCTTCAATATCAATGTCTACATCTGCATCTCCAGCTCCTCCAGCCTCCTCTGAGCGAGAACATTCTATCGCTTTAGAACTTCTCTTTTCCAACGTTGTTTATCCATGCTCTATCGCAAAAGTGGAAATGGCCGCCTCAGCTTCAAACTGTCTTCCCTTTATTCTCAACATCGTCCGTCGCGTTCTTTCTCTCTCGGAAAACTCTCTCGTCGCGTTATACTATACACGGAAAGCAGACAGCGTTCGCGCGCAAATCACATCCGACGCTGACGCCGAATGGCTTCTTCGCCCACCACCAGGTCTCGAACCTCTTCGCATCGAAGTCCTCGCTATGGAACCGCCACAGTCCTCTCTTTCAAGTCAGCCTGTGTCTACTTCAGTCTCGATGTTAGGCGGGATGCTTAACGCGGCTGCGCCGTCGACGACATCCTCCTCGCCGGCTAGTGACACGAGTGAACCGCGAACACGACGGATCTCGATCGGGGCATTGGTTATGGCTTAGATATTTTTTTTTTCACTAGCAGATATATGATATGGATTCTAATGATTACGGAAATGGAAATGGGAAATTGGAGTTTACTTGTTTTTTAATGACTATGAGATTTTTTTTTTCTTTTTTTTTTGGTAGAGTGTTTTTGTTTTTATATGTATTTGTTTTATTGGTTGGGGTGGTTTAATATTTGTTTCTTTGGATTTTTAGGTAGATTAGATTGGGTTACGGATAGATGAATTTGTTAAGGATAGTTACAAAAATACTACTATTACAATTCTTTACATCTAGTCTTTGTATTCATGAATCAATTGTTAAGAGAAAAATGATAATGGCTGTAAAAAACTCCCTCCAGTTTGGCACATGCAAATATAAACAAAAAAAAAGTATTATGCATCCAATCGAGCTTTTCGCGTACTTGAATTAAAACAAATTCCGTAAATTCATATCGTTCCTATACATGCAGTGCAATCATCCTCACTCAACCGTCAATTCACGCCCATACACGCATACATATCCATATATTTTGAATCTATCGCCGCCAGAACCATCCCTTCTTCTCCGACGACGGCGTCGCGCCCTCCGAAGTATCCATAACATTAGCATCAACAACAGCAGCAGCAGCGGAAGAAACTGTTGGTTCGAATTTCTGTTCCGATTCTTCGTATCCGATGAAATTAAACGCTGTATCGAAAAACACTGGTTTCGCAGGGACAGGACGCAATTTTTTGCCGATATTGTTGAGATCAACCAGTCTGTCTAGTTCGACAAAAAGGGGCTCGGGGACTAGGTCTTCGAGGACGAAGGGAGCGCTGCCTTTGTGCGCTTCAGCGTAAGCTTTCTTTTGCTGGATGATCTTGGCGGCGGCTTGTTGTTCTTTAGCGGATTCGAGTCCAGATGATGCGAATATACGGAGTGACGGCACATCAGTATTGAAAATTAGACCGGCAGTCGCATCGGTTTTGGTCTCGCCATCCAGGTTTAAAGCCATTTCGTCTACTTCGGTGACCAAGTTATTAGCTTTCATCCATAATGCGACGCAAGCAGGGGATCCGTTCAGCAAAGTAGATGCGTCGAAGCCGTTCTTGTATGCGCTATAGTATTTTTGGAGAGACGCGAGAGCATCAGAAAGAGGCTCGTCGCTAGCAACACCAGGTAAATCACCGATCTGTGAGATAGATTGCAGAATAGAGTCATAAATTCCTGATAATCCACGGAGCTTAGACGTGCTAGATTTCTTTGGTGCATCCGAGATCTTTCGTCCTTCAAGCGACGAACGCAGAGACGCAGCGAGAACATTGTCACGAGCAATACGACGCGCAATCAGGTTGTAGCTGGCATAAGTCGAGACAATGTAAAGTTCCTGGACACGAGCCTGGACGTCGTCGCCAGCGCTGTTGTTGGCTTCGGTGATGGCCTCGTGCGCTGCGTCAACGGCATCCTGCCAGGCAGACAAGACAGAGTCGAAGGCCAATGCGTTTGTCTCGACTTTTGGGTCTTCCAGAGTCTTGAAAAGAACTTCGTCGGCACTGCGCGCAGATACGATCGAAGCTGCGACGGTAGCATCTTGCAGGCTAGCGCGATGCGAACGCCACACGATTGAATCCACAAACTCAAGCGCATCGGCATGGTCGCTCTTACCGGTTAGCAATTCGCGAACCTTGACTACGTCTTTGGCGACTGCCCTGACTAACCCGATAACGGCATTGTCTTCGGGTACAAACTTGTGTGCGATAGCCGAAACGGTTTCGGATCGCAGAGAAGGCTGAGTCTGAAGAGCGGAAAATTTGAGGGATGGATTCACGGTGCTTTCAAGTAATTCGCGATAAAGGTCGGCCGTGTCGGAATCGTCATCAGTGGAATCAGAGGTCATCAGCGAGATAACTAGCCCTTGCAATCCAGTGTATGCAATCGAAAACTGGACTACCGCCTTGGAGTAATGGAAAGCCTCCAAAGCGCCCGAGGCCGCCAGCAATGCCGAGTACGTAACAACCTGAAGCTTCTCCTGATCAGTAAAGCCAGTCTCGTCCGAGTCAAGCAGAATGCCAGAGAAAGTAGCAGCGTGCTTCCGGGCCTTTTCAAGTCTCTGAAGAACATGCTTGCGCTTCTCCGGTGCAACAGATGCATTGTTTTCCATCGTCGCTTTGGTTTCCATTGCGTGTGCCCACGCTCTCTCAGCAGCGAGCAGCAACAGTCCAGCAAATCTCTTGTCGACTGCTAACTCAGCCGGCGTAGGCTCATGAGCATTATACTTCTTCGATGTCAAAGCGGCAGCAATTGCTTCCACCGACTCTGCAGGTGCTTTGCTTGATTTCGCAGAGATACGCTTCCGCACTTTCAATGTTTTGCGCAGACGATGTAATCGCGAAGACAGATGGTGAGCATACCGCCGGTAATCGGACGACGACTGCAGCAACGCAGCGGTTCGTTCGCGTAGCAGCGTATCAAAAAGAACCGCAGGCGCCATTGCTTCGATTTTGCTTATTTGAAGATGTTTAATGTACTGCTGATCCTGCAATTGAAAGGAATCCGGGTTGACTGTGGTCTTAAACAGGTTTTTCATCCTCGAGAGTTTTCTGTCCATGGCCAGGCTGTCATGAAGTAGTGCACGTGACTAAGTTCGCCCCGTTATCCATTTGTCTATAGACTACTGCAGAAGTACTGAAAAGATACGTAGAATAAATATACAGAATATAATATATGAATTAAATCTATTGTACACTTTCAATCTCAGATTTGACATTCGTCAGAAAATCCGTGAGCTGTTTGCATAACCGCCCAATCTCTCCACCCTCAAGCCTTCCAGACTCTAAAGTTCGATATATATCTGGTAGTATAGGTGTGATTAAGACATATCTTGTTCCGATATCTTCTGTCGCCATGGATTTGTTGACTGAGAACAACCCGATTCGAGCGAACGGAGCGGTCACGTTGACAGGCAATAGATGCTTCGCAGTGTCATATCCGCAAAGAGGCAGATCACGTCGTGCTTTCTCTTCAGCGCTGATTTGTTCTGACAGTCCGAATTTCAAAAATGAGGAAAGTGCGTCGAGATGACCTGATGCATTTTTCATCGCGTCGAGGGAGACGGTGCCGCCTACTTTGTTTTTCGAGCCTGCTTTTGCGGGTTTTGCAGTCGACGATTGTGAATCAGACAGAGGTTGAACATCCCAGTGAAATAAACCACCAAAGCACATGAGGAAATTAGACCAACTTCTCGTCACGAGCTGCATAGGAATGGTCGAGTCATGTGTGTTGAGGATGAAATTCAGAAACTTTGCGGCATCGGCTCGTACGTCTTCTTGAAGATGAGTGAGTCCTGATCTGATGTAGATTGATATTGTGTGAATATGAGGAACTAGGGCTTCTTGAGGGATAGCTTTGAATAGGGTCAGTAGGGTGTTTCGCACGGACTCGGAAGGATCAGTGATTAATGGAGCGATGGCTGTGAATACAGAGGAGTCGATTCTCTCGGAGTTGGGGAGATGGTTGAGTAAGAAGAGAAGGGCATCTATAACAAGATTAATATTTCTATTATAGTAAATGATGTTAGGAAGTTAATGACCTTTACGGGTGCCTGCTGAGCTGTGTCTTGTGAGCGATAGATGATGGTTGAATGTCTCTGTAGAAGTGAAAGTTTTGGTAATTGACTGAGAAGGCAGTCCGATAGCTATTAACTTGTTAGTTGCATTCTATTTAATGTTATAAAAGCATACATTTGGCTTTGAATCCGAGTTCGGTGTAGGAAGTTGCTTTTGGTTTTGTTTTTCCAACTTTCAGCTTCGTTTTCTGTGAGATGTCAGTATATTTGATATTATATTGAGTGTACTTGGAAAAAGAAAAAAGGACAACAACACACACCATAAAATCCTTTCTTTTCTCTTTCTTTTTCCTGGCTGATCCCATTTTGCAAGAAACTACACTTACAAGTGCTGAAGATCGAATGATGGTGGTGGAATTATCAAAGTCTGGAAGGTGCAAAAAAAAGAACTCCCAACTTGATTACTGTTCTGGGAGACCAAGAGTAACTAAGATGTCAGTGTGTATATTGAGAAGGACAATAGGAATGAGATTAGAATAAAGAGTAAAATAGTAAAATAATATCATAAATATTTTAAAATGATTCTGAAAGATATGCATTAAATTAATAGTAATATTTACAGATCTGAAGAGCAGAATGCCAATTCGACTACTGCGCCTGACAACGACATCAGTGCTACAACAACAACACATTATTACATTATCACACTGACTAATTACTACATTCTGTATTCCTTAACCAGTAAAAACCTCGCAACAGGTAACAATAACACAAACAACGGAATACGAACAAATACGAGTACTTACCAATTATTCACAGTTTACACCTCCACCGACCGGTCGAGTCTGCCGAGCCCTGTTCCTATTTGTAATAAACCCCCCCCAAAACCACTTCCAACACTACGACAATTCCGCAAAACAAACAATCCCAACTGTCCGTATTCATCGCATTCAATAGCGCCACTTATAGACAAATGCACTCAAACCCCTCAAAAAATGCACTCAAACCACTCAATCGATTAGCTCACCTTGCTCGTCCTTGAAAATGAATGGCTTTGAAATGACACTAACAATGCCGCAGAATTGCTTATTTTGCGCACTTAATGATTTTAAACTATTTTACCTCGGAAAAATAGCCGAATTTGACACTTTAAAGTCATTTTAAACCCCTTTCATGCTTGTGGCGCAGTCTTGTTACCCTCCTCGTGTTCCCAGACACCATCGTGATAACTACTGATAGTCTTAGATAACCTGGAGTAGATAGAAGATAACTAGTAGAGAGTAATAAATAAGATAGTAAATAGCATAGTGTACATCAACCAGCATGACTTCGTAACTCCTAACATCCCTCATTCCAAGCAATCAATAACCAACAACATAAAATAAAAAACAATCATCCCAAACAATATCCGATCAATCAACAACTAAAACACATCTAAATAATATTCGCAATACTAATCCGCGCTCTCTTGATCTCCCGTGTCCGTTCATCATCCAACTCCTCCTGGTTCTGCCATTCCTTCACATTCGCAACCGGACGCGACTGAACCATCACTCCCTGGTTCCCTCCACGTACATTATTATTATTATTATTCTCCTTCGTATTCGCAGTCTTGTGCTTGCGTTTCTCATGACTACTCCGTTTCACACTCGGAACAAGAATCTCCCCTACATCCCGCGAAACAAACATCATATCCATATCAATCCCAAACTGCGTTCGCGCCCGCGCCATAAACGTCTCGCGCGCCTTCTCCATCGCGCGTCCCTGGTCAAGCTCTTGCATTAACGACTCCAGATTACGCCACTTATTCCACGCCTCGTCTCGCTGACCTCTGCTGGGAGCCTCATCTGTGACACTACCACAGCGTGAAAACGAAGGCGATGGTGCACCAAACGACGATGGCGAAGACGACGAAGACTCATCCGGAAGCGCAACTGCAACATCAAACTTGAACGAATGTGGAACTGTCTCGCCATCGGCATTCTTCAGACCGGCCCGAATATCATTACTTGACTTCTTCTCCGAGTCCTTTGACTTCAAACTCTCATCCACCCAAATCCAAGAATCAGCACCAGCTTGCATATCGCACGAAATCAAAGCAATCAACTCCTCGTCGTCCTCAAGAATATACGGCGCACGAACTCCATTCAAATTGTTATGCTCCGCAACCCGCTTCTTCAGTAGCTTGAGAAATCCTTCGAGATACAGTCCACCCGCAATATTTATCTCTCGGTGATCATGCACAGCAGCCATCACCTTGACACAGACCAGAGAATGTCTAAACAATCCACGTCCCATCAACGCCAAAGCAGCTCGTAACATATGCGTAATCTCAAACGCAGTAATATTCTCTGCAATCTTAGTCGCCCATAACGAAGTAGCAGCATCATGATCACTGTCGTCTGTAATCTCAGATCCAGCCGGATTGATCATCGTGCGTGAGATGAATGCCACAGTCTCGATCGCAATCGCCGCGCAGCGATCAAGCGCGAGCGTACGCAGATCCGAAGGAGCAAGCGGTGTCAGATTGTGTCGATGAAGCATGAACCGCAGATTTTGCATCAAACTGACAGGAACAAGAGCATGCGGATCCAAATGCTCTCCCGAGACACCGGCAGTGCTAGGCGAAAGGAAGGGAAAAACGGCCCAAAACTGCTTAAAGTAGTCGTCAAAAGTCGCAAGAGTAGGTCGAATGAGAACATTAGACTTCAAGGTCTGCCTTAGCGGGGTGAGAATACGCAATACGTGGATGGTCGGGATAAAGAAGGCACTGGCAGCGGTCTGTGCTACTAACCGAGGTCTGGCTGCGTACTCATCCTCGTAATAGTCATCTTCACTCTCAGAGTCCGAGTCGACAAATGGAGGCGCAGGGGTAGAATAAGAGCGCGCCATCTCTACGTTGACACCTTGTGAAGTAATACTGTTGCAATCAACCGGGGCAGGAAAAGCGACATCGCAGTCGTCCTCAGCGACGAGGTAAGGACGCCCGAGCTCAGCCGAAAAGATACGATCCCACACGTAAATGCACCACCACACACGCCGACGGAGTTCGACATCCATTGGTGATAGATCAGCAGCATTTGGATCAAGTTCGCGGTGCAGACCGATATCTTGAGCTTTGCGGACCGCGGCAGAGAACCATGTCCAGGCGGCGGAGGTACAATTAAGCTCGACGAGGAAAATGGAGATCAAGAGCGCTGACCGGCAGTGATCGATACAGAAGGCGTCGTTGAAGAGATCGGTGTGTGTGCATGCTTTGATAAAGAATTCACGACCTTTCCGAGTAGCGTCACGGGCGGCACTGCCGTGAAGAGACTGCGCTCGCGAACCATTGGCCAAGACAGAGTAAAAGGTCGCGACCCAGGCCGGAGAGAGGTTATAGACACCGACCTGAGAATGGTAGAGATGATCTATCTGGCTCATGAAAGTAGGCCAGTGAAGAAGAGGCAGCCACGGGTGTATGGTTTTGTGATAGGCTGCCAAGAGGACGTCTGCCTCTGCGCGAGGCGGAAGGTCAGGGCTTGCGGATCCGACGGCGTTCTGAGGTATTCTCTCTTCGACGGTTTCGCGGAAAGGCGCAGGAGGTTTGAAGACGCCGCGATTATACCGAGACAGATGTTGTCGCAGGGCTCTGAAGGGAAATGCCGGTCGCGGGGCGGGAGGACGCGAGGCACTGGTGATGGGTGGGGGCAACGGTGAGGATGGAAATGGGCTCGAGGCAGTAGCAGTAGCAGCGGCAGACGGAGGAACAGGTAAAGACGGAACGGCTGAGGAGGACAAGGGCGAAGGGACTTCACCCAAAGCCGCGATGTGAGCGCGGGCGTGGGCGAGCTGGCGCTCGAGATCCTGGACCTGCTTGAGAGAGGACATCCTTCGGGAAGAGTCCTTTGTGAACTGGCACTTGAGTTTGCGAGAGGTGCACTCTGAGCAAGCTGCGGACTCTGACGCGTCGCACTTGACTTTGCGCTCGCGACAGGCATCGCAGGAAGGATCTTTACGCCGCTGGCGGAAGGGTCTGCGGGGTGGTGGTGGTGGTGGTGGTGGTGGATGGACCTGGGTCATTGGGCGCAGCGGCGTCTGGGTGTATGGTGCGAGATGACGAGGGCCTGCGATGGGCGGCGGTGGCAGCTGCTGCGGATGAAGCGCGTACCGCGGCGAGTACTGCTCGTATTGCTGCGGATAAGGATAGTACCCGTCCATGCTGGGTGCTGTCTGGGAAATGTGTGTGTGTGAGTGGTGAGGAGGAGGCGGTGAAGGCGGTGAAGCTCAACGAGAAGCAGCCTTGCGGTGAGAAGCGCTTTGGGCGAGAGCAGCTCAGCACTGCCACTTTGCACTGCCATGCAGGATTGTCGCAATCGTGGCAGTGAAGTGGCGGTGCGCTTCCCGGCAGCCGAGCGTCGGCGCCAACCTAAAACGCAGCCCGTGAAAGAAGACAATGAGAGACTTGTTTACATAAGACATCCAAAGCTGTTACTAATAATCCGAGTTCTATTTACACTCTTCTCTTGCTCTAATGCGCGTCCTCGTCCGTGTCGTCGTCCTCGTCGCTCGTGTACCCGCCAAAGTGCGCCTGCCGCGTCTCCTCGAGCGCCTCGAGCATCTCCCCGCGCTCGCTACTCCGCCAATACCGCTTCACGAACATCCCCTCGACTCCCAGCATCCGCGCAGCAGTCCGCCCTTCGCTCGCCATCCCGGCACACACGATCCTCGTCTCCCCGAGCCTCAGCGCCGGCATCGCTGCCAGCCGTGGCACCGCCAGCCGCGCGTAGCGCACCAGCGTCCACGCGTCCTTGCCCGCAAACCGCGTCCACGCACTGGTCAGCGCCTCCGGACTTGCGTCCCCTCGAACAACTCCCGCAGACCCCAGCACTTCCCTTCTTTTGTGCTCCTGCTGTTCCTGCTGCTGACGAGTGCGCCGTCTGGACCGCGCGTCCATCCAGCTGTCGTTCACCGAGTTCTGCCAGCCCACTCCAACAACACTCTCCCCGGACCCGACTCGGACCTCCGACACTATCCTGCGCTCGCCCTCGATCCCCTTCGTCGCCGCCTCGACTATCTCTGACAGATGCGCCCGTGCCTGCTCGCCTGCCCTCGCTCGCGCCGGCAGCGTCAGGGGTTCAAACGCAAGATTGTAAACCGCCCCGGCCTCCCACAGGCTATCCAATCCATGCGCAATCTCTCCTACTCCACGCCCCGGCAGTGCCAGCGGGATGTACGCCGTAGCAGAGTACGACAGCGCAAGCATCGTCTCTATCCGTGACGCCTGCTCGACCCGCTGAATCTCCCCGCGATCCTCCATTCCCCAAACAACCACAGTACTCTTGGGGATATACTCGTCTCTCAGCATGCTTAATGCCTCACTCGCAAACCCGCCCCACGCTGAGTCTACGTCCACGACAACATTCACTCCTCCCAGCATATCGCATTCTTCAAGCATATTCCGGAACTGCGTATCAAGCGCCTCGGCTCCGGCATCGTTCACTTCTCTCTTAAACTCCTCCACTCCTGTTTCCCAGCCTCGAAACTCCGCATTAGACCGCTGTTTGACATCGGTATCTAATGAAAGCCCTCTTGCTAATCCTTTTGGCGCTTTTACGGGATCGTAGATGTATCCGTTTACTTCGAGTAACGACCGCGGGTGGTGGAACACACTACAGTAGTCTGCCCAGTACCTAGCAGTGTCCGCACTTAATCTCGGAAGCTCAGGACTCGTAGTGCTTCCTAATACATTTAGTGCTTTAATGTAATTACTTTCCTGTATCCTAGGCAGCTCAACCTTGACTGCGTTTGATGGAATATCTGGCGCAGACTCGTACAACTCGTTGTATCTCTTTAGCGATCCAAATCCCCCTTTTAGATCCCACAGCAAACATCTAGGCGTGAACGTCTCTGTAACTCCGTCTCTGCCAACTCCAGGTCTAAAACTGATATAGCTGTCGATCTTAGTCTGTTGCTGGCTGCCGTTGTACCTTGCTCTCAGCTCGTTGGTCTCGTTTGATATCGTGTAGTTCGTACTGACATCTTCCTCGTAGCTGAAATAGGACTCTTGGGCGTTGAAGAAGTGTGTCGTCAGATGATTCGCCGCTGCTGAAAACGATAAATGCAAAATCTCATGCATTCTTCCAGTTGTCTTCAACAAACAGTCTGAATGCTGGAGAATGGGTTGGATCTTGCTGGGATTTTATGAATTTTCAATTAAACCTGAGTGCGGCTTTGGAGCTGTCTGCTTTGTGGATCGATGACGTATTCATTGTATTTGCACTTGCACAGTAAACTCATAGACAGAGTATTGTTACAGAATATATACAATATTTACGAATATTGCAAACTTATAATAGCATATAATTACCGCTATTAACGAAGCTGGGTGGTTGCTGTTCGAGCCGAGGCTCATCGCGTTCTCCGCTTCTCGCGTCGCGTGAATCTTTAAAATCACCCTCACTACTTCCTTCATGTCTCTTCCCCCCTGTGATTCATAGAAATATCAGTATACTCAGTCTGTTCATAGCTGAAAATGACACGAAATCTACCCGCAGAGTTTTCGATCTATCCGGATCCATCAATGGGCAGCATCGCGCTCTCAAAAGACGACTCGGGTCTATACTATCTCATGGCATTCAGTGCACCGCCAGATAACAGGCTAACACCTGAAATGTGTCTTGCATTCACTCACGTTTTAGATATCATTGAGACTGAACTACTCCCAATGCAAAGACTTCCAGTCGTCACTACCTCCAAGATCGAGAAGTTCTACTCAAACGGACTTGATTTGGCACGAGCACAATCAACCCCCGGATTCTGGGACAACTCTATCAATCCTCTATTTAAACGACTTCTTGAATTTCCAACACCTTTAATAGCAATGGTAAATGGCCATGCTTTTGCTGGAGGATTTATGATTGCGATGTGTCAGGACTACAGAGTGATGAATCCCAAGAAAGGATATCTTTGTCTCAACGAACTGGAGTTTGGTATGTTCTCCAACTCATGCTATAGAATCATGCTAATTCATACTAGGCGCACCGCTTCCCGCACCTATGTCTGCCATATTCAGAGAAAAAGTAACCCCCTATGTTTACCAAAAAATTGTGATCGAAGCCACCAGGTTCACAGCCGACATGGCTCTCGAGCACAACATCATTCACAGCAAAGGCAATCTCTCGGAAGTTGCTGGATTTATCAAAGCAAATAAAATTGATAAATTTGCGCAGTCGCCATCTTATGGCCAGCTAAAGTCGGAAATGTGGCGCGATATAATCAAGTATTGTGACAGCCCGTTTGACACAGAGGAAGCGCTGATAGCGGCTAATATTAAGAAGGAAGACGAGAGGAAACGGACAAGAGCAGAACTATACAACAAACACAAATCAAAGCTGTAAACTTACGATAATGAAGATATTACTTTTGCTGTTATTTAATGCAAACTCACTATAACCCAAAATGTCACAGAACCATGATCTAACAAAGCCAAAACTAAACACTCGCGTACTTTATGCGCAATCAAAACAAATTGCAAATGCTCCTCATGACCATCTTCCCAAATTCATCAAATATCATGCTCTATCAGACTCAAATGCTGCGCCAAGATCTGATCCTTCCAATTTGCAATACACTTGACTGAACAAAACTCCCTTCTAATCGGCACTTCATTGTTTTTCAATACTGCGTTCCACCATTCCATTGTATACGCAACATAGTCCACCATAAACGATCCACATACACCGCAGCTGTTCTTGTACTCTGACATTTCGTAGGCATGTTCTATTCTAGCTTGCTTCAATTCTAATGCGGACGACAAGCTCCAAGAGGCTTGCTCGCGCGCAGTGGTCTGGTAGTTTGAGATAGTCCGCAAACAAAGCTCACTTAGTGGTGGTGCAGAAAAGTATTTTTCATTCTTACCGTTGCAGTTAAACGTGATCCACTTCGGTTTAACAGCAACAATACAAGAAGCAAACATCAGATCGCTTTTTCTCTCGTCTGAGGCCAGATCAGATGCTCCATCGGAAGCCTTGCGACTGTACATTGCCGGGCAAGCCATAAGCGGGTTCGGCTCAATCGAGAGCAGATTCAGATTACGCAGCTCAAGCATTTGCGATGGGAAGTAGGTGATTTTGTTGCTGTTCAGACTTAACTCGACTAAGTTTTTCATTCTTCCAATGGCTCCAGGAACCTGCTTGAGCTTGTTGGAACGCAAAATTAGGACAGTAAGATTCTCGAGACTGAACAAAACTGGAGGAAATTTTGTAAGCTTGTTCCTTCCCAAATAAAGCTGCGCGCTGTTTCCTAACGTATGATCTTTTGTATTCACTGTAACCAAATCCTTTAGATCTTTGATCTCTTCTGGAATCTCGGTCAATCCAAGATCAGATAGATCAACAACTTCCATAGATTCCTCAATTGCCAAACTAATCTTCGCAATAGCTCTCCGCATAGACTCGCTCTGCGGCGGCGGCATCACAAATGACGACGAGGCAGGTCTCTTGGAGAAGGATCCAACATGTGTCATGGGCATAGGCATCGACTCTGCGCGCACATTGAGCGATCCCGCGCGCGAATTCGCCTGTTTCTTCATCGCGTATTTCATCCCTTCAATGCCAGAGAACGACGCAGAGGCGTCAAACGATGACCGTCTATTTCGTCGTGATAAGGGAACTTCCTCGGCGAATGATCGGTGAATGTCTTGCGGTGGTGATGATGGTAGTTCGAATTCGTCAAATACATCCTGCAAGTCGTCGCTCATCTCGGGTGGGCGCGGAAGGTCCTGATGTATTCGTTTATGCGAATTAGCTGCTGTCCGCAGGTACGCTACCGACACATGAGCTTTAGCACCAACAGGCCCGCCGCGACTGTCGACCGAGGTGGCAATCGCGTCGCCTGTCGCGCTGCCTAGATCAGGTTCATCAAAATCGGTAGAGGAGTCAATTGGGAACGCGTCTGACGATTCGGAAGTTGGATATTCTCTTTTTCGAGTTCCCTGAGGAAATATCGGTAAAGCGAGCTCGTCTACTGGGTGTGCTTCGGTGTGTGAGAAGGGCAGTAGCTGCCGCTGCTGATTGAGATTCGACATGACGCGGTAGGTGTTGCAAAAGTCGCCGACGACAACGCGATCGTAAAGGAAGAGGTCGTGTTCACTCTTCCTGGCTTTGCCAAACAATACAACTTCACAACCCAACAACAACAACCGCGTCCATGAGACAGCTCCGACGATGTGTAGGAAGAGATCTTAGCAAGATGGGGTCTCGACAAGTCTTAAGAATGATCGCATGCCTAAAGATCGTATTTGGATATTGACGCGCACAAACGCGTCCTGCGCACTTATGCTGTGCTGAAAACTTTAATTGTGCGCGCCCGGCTGGCGTTGATTGACAGAGGAGTTATGATCCTGTGGAGAGTGTTTCTAAGCATCGAGTGAAAAGAGAGAGAAGACTCATGACGGGCCTGAAACGGTCTGCTTCTGTTCTAAGTGCAGAGAACTCGGATAGTGAGGATCACGATGTAGTCTCCGGGGACAGCCTCGTTGGACTTCAGGTGGACATCTCAAATGTTGGAGACATGGTCGAGGACGAAGACGAAGACGAGGACGAATTCTACGATGAAGAAGCTCCTGACGACGACGAAGATCAGCAGAGATCTAGTTATGTACCCAAGAGCTCGACCATCAGACTGGGATCAGTTACTGCTGGCCCGTTGGATCCCTTGACCGGGCAACGTGGTGCGCTTCCTATCGCAGGACTAGAGTCTTCTGCGCCTACTTTGAATTACGACGAAGAGGACAGCAGTATATTACCAGCAGATGCGATATCTTATTTGCTAGCAGTCAGGTGAGATTTTTGTTTTATGTATGTTTGTCAAACTGCGAGCTAATTAGGTAGACGGGAGGCAGCAAATCGACCTAGTTTCGTCAGAGTATCTCGTCCTAGTCGTCTTTCCTCGGCCGCTCCGCGGTTTCCCGAGACAGAGAAGCCACAGGAGACCTTTCGCGATGCTGCCATAAACAAGGAATGGCATTCGCATAATATGGAGCGATATCTTAGTGCCCGCGCGACATTTGCATCTGTGGGCTCTTCTCAATCTTCATCAGTAAATAGATCAGATTTACCAACCAGTCTAAGCGCTTGGCGCGAATTTATCCAATCACCCTCTCACCAACCTACAATATCAACATTATCTGCTCTCGAACAAGAAGATGTGTTTCGACTGTTCAAATACTATCAGCGGTGGATCACAGGAAACATGTCTGTAGAGATGTCGAACTGGCTCTTTGCGCTGCTGGTGCGAGTAGCTGATATCGTGCCCGCTCACGAAATCTCAATTTTACGACAACTATGTCAAAAATGCATGCTAGTAAAGCAGACTACTGTACGTATCATCTTTCACTGGAAATCCTGACTCTAACTTTCAATAGGAAACTGCGTCGAGCACGTCTCTGGCTACAATGGATATCGTAATATCTGTGGTATCTGATTTTTTTGCACAGCGGGATCTGGCGTTCTACTTATTCGAATAATTTGTAAATATTTAAAACATGTACTATATGAGAATCATATTATCTTCAGGCGCTTTATTAAAGTAATTGTCGAAATGACTACAAACACCCAATTTCACATTACATACACCCAACTATCAATCTAATTTGCTGTATTGTCATCAATAGAGTACCTTAGACACGTCAGTATTTTTCTAAATTAATAAAAGTTATAAAGGAACATACGCAAAGAACACGAGCTTGACAACGAATGCCAGGGCCATATGTCCAAGCACGACAGCGACCAGTAAGATACGAGCAGTCTTAGCTTCGGTGCTGGTAAGCGCCGGATACAAATTTCTAACCAAGAAAGTGGTGGAGACGGCAAAACCGACTGCTGAGCAGATCCATCTGACGACGTTTGAGATTGTAGGGAAGTTGAAGATTTCGATGGGGGAGGTGGAAACAAGGGCGACAGGGACCCAAATAGTGTTTGCGTATCCGTAAAGAGCAACACAGTCAAGAAGACGAGCGTGCTCGGATTTGTACCATTTGAGGACACCCCAGAGAATGATTGGGACGACGAAGGTGTATCCGTACATGAGAGCCGCTGCAGCCGATAGCAGGCCAAAGTTGTACTCGTATCGCACGCCGGCGACGTGGGAGGCAATGGCACCTGCGATTGTTGAGGAAAAGAACAAAACAACGATGACGGTGGATGCGATCCAGAAGGGACCGTACAGATCAGGATTGTCGCCAATTGTCTCGAGAAACGAGACACGAGGATAGAGTGCGTAAAGGCATCGCTGTGTAACATCACCGGTCTCGACGTCGAAGAATTGCTGGTAAAAGCGGATGGTCCAGATGCTCATTGGCCGATCTGGGTCGTTTTCCAAAGATGAGGGGGGTTCATAGCGACCTGAATCATGATACTGTTAGGGGATTCTGAAAGGCATTAGAGGCGTTGGACGCGAAAACTGCTAACCTTGGCTAACAGGGATCTTGCCCTGGATGTTGTCGCCGGTGTGAAAGTCATGAAACTCCAAATCAGTCTCTCCTAAGTCCATCTATAGCGCATTTGAATTAGAAAAGAAGCCTGATAATACCAAATCAAGAGTATACGTACACCACCCTCGGCGTCGACGTCAATCAACGCATCGTAGTCCGCTGACCTACTCGCAGAGGACGACATTCTTCGTCTCTAATATAAAACAAATCAAGAACACAAACAGGAAATACAGTACAGCGTCGGAACACTGGTGAGAAGACGAGCTGGGTGTTGTTGAGCGTAGCAGACCAGAATCTGATGGTGGATGGCTGCAGGAGTGTTTGAATCCACGCTGTCTTTGCTGCTGCACAGGAAGCCCTAATCCTGGTATATATTACTATGTGAGGAATTTTTATACAGTAAAAATTAAACTAGAATTGTTTATAAGGAGGATTTTAATTCTTATATTACAATTAAAATACTTGCTCGTATATACACAGCGAATGTCACTGTGGTGTGTGAAGAGTGCGTACAAGTTGCACTACCTTGACAGATATTGATCACCAACTACACCCACCCACACACACACACCCTCTTTCTCCTTTCCTCTCTCTTAAGATATCTCTCATTATTGCTGAATGCAGTATTCGCAAGGCACGTCCCTGCTCGTGTCGTCGATTTCAAATGCTCTCGTCAGCACCAGGCGCCGCATTATCAAGCCATTCAAATACTGTAGATATTCCTTCCACCACAATAATCCAAGCAGACTCTCCTCCTACTCTGCTCTTCAAAATATCCCAAATCCAGCCAAACTGTCGTCCTTTTCTATTCTTCGGCGCCTGCTTCTGCCTCTGGTATCTTGCATTGCCCTGTACTATCTCGTCGGATCTCTTCGCAGTCCTCCTCTACCCGCGCCAAACTCAATTTCAGATAGTCCTCCAGTTCGCTCCACCATCACCGCCAAACCGCCACCAGATCCACTAACAATGTCGGCCGTCACGATACCTGCGCTGAAAAAACACACCGCTACCGTCATCTTCATGCACGGCTTGGGAGACTCGGGCAATGGCTGGAGATTTTTGGCTGAGGAGTACCGAAAGCTCAAGGTGCTCGACCACGTCAAATTTGTGTTCCCTAATGCCCCCGTCCAGAAAGTCACACTGGTATGCCCTTTGCAGCTGTTCAATTGCTTTACAAATTTTTATTAATACTGATCGTGTTGCAGAACTTTGGTCTGGAAATGCCCTCATGGTTCGACATCATCTCGCTCGACAAGGTTGAGGCCCAGGAAGACACAAAGGGCATGCTGAAGAGCGTCGACAGACTGAAGGCGTTCATCGCTGATGAAGTCAGTGGAGGAATTCCTCCTGAGCGGATCGTTATTGGTGGATTTAGCCAGGGTTGTGCTATCAGTTTACTGGTAGCTATCATATTGTTGTTTTGAATGATCATAGACTCATATTTTTGTTAGGCTGGATTAATATCTGATACCAAATATGGCGGCGTTGTTGGCCTGTCAGGATTTATTCCAATGCGCTCAAAGATTACTCAGGTATGAACAACTGTCTTTTCTTAAATAAACACCATACTAATCACCTCCTACAGCTCCACCTAGAACACGGAGTCAAGATGCCCTTCTTTGTTGGCCACGGCACCGAAGACCCCGTCGTTAAGTACGAATACGGTGTTTTTTCCAAAGACAAACTAGCTGAACTGAACGTTCCCTGCGAATTCCACGAGTATAAGGGCCTTTCTCACAGTGCTTCGCCTACTGAGATTATGCACGTGTTGGAGTTTTTGAAGAAGACACTCCCCGAATAATTTTATTGGCTTGTAACTAGGCAATCTGTACTGCTAAGCATCCTAATATTACACTACATATTATATACTATGACTGCTCACAATAAAAGTCCTTAACTACTTTAAACAACTAATCTGTGAGATATATATTTTATTAATGTATGCACAACACATAAAATCGGTATCCGATTCAAAATCTATGCAAAATGAACCTCGACGCCATAATCTGATGAATGATGAAGATTAAACTGGTCAAAACAGGCACTAGCATAACAGATAACAATCAAAAACAAAAGAAACCTAAAACTCCTTAATGCATTACATATACTATGCACACATACTTCCAAACTATCTACATGCCTTGGACCAGGTGCCAGTCCAGGTCGTCATTTTCAATCGCTGTCGGATAGTTGCTCGACTTTGACAGATCTATGCATATTTCCCAAATTTGACTTTCTGTTCTCCTGGTCGCTGGTATCATAAGAAAACTGTGTCAATGGGCTTCCAGATCGATCCAAAAATTTTGAAACCTGCGATTTCTGTGGGGAGCTGCGCCCCGGAAGCGTTTTCTCCCCAGTGCGTTTACCTCCCTTTGGCGGTATTCTGCTCGAAACGATCACAGTGGATCCCATGTCAGAGTAGCCACCGTCAGACATATTCGACGATGGCAGCTTCTTGCTTCCTTTTTTGGCATTTGCAATTTTGCGCTTCTTGGCTGTCGGCTTTGAAGCAGGAGGCTCGTCTTCAGTTGCGTAGGGTGACGAAGGTGACATAGACGTAGGAGATGCCACGCTTTGTAGTCCAGAACTAGTAGTAGTATTCCTGTAACAATTAGTACCATTCCGCAGCGCACGACAGAGGTCAGATTGCACATACCCTCGAGTCCTGGCGCTGCGTCCACTCAAGCATCGCTCAAGATGGGCAGCATACCTCGAAGCGGCAATTTTTCTCGAGCAGTTTGAGCAGTCAAAATAAGCTGCGGAGTCCGAGGCTTGTTGCTTAGCTTGCCCATATATATCCACACCAGGCTTGTTAACGTAGTTTCCTTTGCCGAGTGAGGTCTGCGCACTGTGAGAGGCACGCGAGTTGTGGATAGCTCCGCACGAAGGACACGGTAGTCTGCTGCGCTTTTCGCGAGTGAACGCTGCCAAGAATATATCGTGAGTGAGTGGCTGGAGTATGTCTTCTAACAAAGAAAGGCTCTGCGGGAGAACAAGACAGTTAGCAACAAGTTAAACAAGAGAATCATCGCCAGTACAGAATCGCAGCCCTTCCAAGCACTAACCATTGACGGTATATTGATCTCGTTGATTTGAGACTTGTCGGACGACATTGTGAGTGAAGTATGCGCACTGTCAGGCGTGAATCACCCTTCTCAAAGCAGGAATAGTAAAACAAACGGCAGTATCGTGAGAGTATTGAGGACAAATAATATTGGTTCAACTATTAAGGATCCATTTAGCCCGGAGCCGCACTGCACGTGACTAAACGTGACTATTTGCACGTGACTTTGATCACGTGAAAGTCCTGGCTGCTGCATTGGGAGCGCAGCCAGGTCGCCCCACACAATCAGTCAATCAGATTACTTCCTCGTCCAAGTCTTCACACGTTTCTGGCTCAGGAAAGAGGGATTAATCTACAGTGTTTTCTTATCTTTCTGACCGCGAAGGACACAATTGTTTACTAGTTTGGTTTGGGATTTGGCTGGATTGGAATTCTGCTTGTTCTTTTCTTTTGTATCACGTCTGAACAGCCAAGTGATGGCTTCTGCTTCGTCATCTTCCGAAGTCCCAGCGGTGTCTTCGACTACTCCACCTGACTCCTGTGATGTTTTAGTATACGGAACCGGTCTAGTTGAGAGTATTGTTGCTGCGTGAGTGCTCATTTTCCTGTTTTTTTTTTGCGTGTTTCTGCGGTTGCCGGCGGTGCAGAACTATCTTCCTGAAATGGTCATCCAGGTGTGCAACAGCAGCAGCCTGACGTAGGAAAATTTTTTGGCAAGCTCAATTTGCTAACAATTCATCATTGCAATAGTGCATTGGCATGGCAAGGGACAAATGTGTTGCACATAGACACCAATCCGTATTACGGTGGACTCTGGGCATCGTTGAACCTCGAGGAACTGAAAACCTGGACCGATAAGATTAACGCTACTACAAACGGTATATACCCATTCACTGCGCAATAGATATTACTGATGAAATTATACTGATTGACTGCAGATACACCGTTTTCAAATGCGTATTTATATATATCACGTAACCTGGACGCACGGAAATATGCTATCGACATCAGCCCTCATGTTCTATTCACTCGAGCAGACCTTCTGAGTCTGCTTATCCAGAGCCGCGTTTCACGATATTTGGAATTCAAACCTCTTGGATCTTTCCATACTTTTGAACAGGATTCTTTTGAGAAAGTGCCAGGAACCAAAGAAGATATATTCACCAGTCAAAACTTGACTTTAATAACTAAGCGACATCTTATGCGATTTATGAAATTCGTTGTGGTATGGGACGAGACACCAGATGTATGGCTCGAATACAAAGGAAAACCAATCTCTGATTTTTTAAAGGAGAAGTTTAGCTTGGATGAGCCTCAGATCGTGGAACTGGTACACTCAATCGCACTCTTACCTTCGCCTGCGTCGCCGACAGAACTCGCTCTCGATCGTATTAAGCGATATCTTTCTTCAATGCAAGTCTACGGAAATTTTCCAGCTATGTACTCTATGTATGGATCCGGTGGAGAGATTGCTCAAGGATTTTGCCGGTCCGCTGCCGTGGCAGGTGCGACCTACAGATTAGGAACGAAATTAAGCAGCTTTGATGACGAGACCGGACTCGCTGTTCTTGAGAACGGTGAGAAGATTACAGTTACAGAAAAATTAATAACTAGCTATGGACTTGTTCCTAGCAATCGAGAAATCACGAGAATGGTTGCTGTTGTGGAGAAGGACTGTAAGGAATGGTTCACAGAAGGAGAGTCTGCGGCAATTGTTGTTTTCCCTCCTGAAACTTTGGACGGAAACAAGTATGCTGTACATGCGATTGTTCTTGGCAATGGAAGCGGCCAGGTTCCTTCTGGCCAAGCTGTATGGTACTTGTCTACACAAGCAAGCGGCGAGCAAGGACGGAAGGACCTGTTTGTTGCGCTTGAGAAGATGGAGGAGAGTATACTGCGAGAATCGACGGAGGACTTTGAGTTTGACGTGAATGACGAGGATATTGCCTATCTTCCAAACGGAATGCCTGTTGTATCTTCTGTGCGACTAGGAGAGAGTTTGCGTAATTTTACTCCAAAAGGTAAATTCATTATCTGTTTTATTATTTCATTTTGTGCGGATGGCTGACTTTTTGTAGAATCTTTGAAATATCTTCTGAAGCTCACATACACCCAGAAGGTTACTGTTCCCCCGGCACAACCCGACAAATCAAAAACAATATACGTACCCTCTCCGTCCACAGACGTCGTTTACGACGGTGTCGTTTCACAAGCTCAGGCCATCTACGAAGGCATCACTGGAACAACCGAAGACTTCTTTGACGTTGATTTCGAGGACGAAGACGACGACACTGCAACTGGAAACCCTCCAGATACAAGTATGCGGGACGTAGCCGATCTTGACAACGAAGAGATTGAGGATCATCCCGATTTTGATGAAGAGGTAGCGGGAGAGATGACTATTTAAAATCCTTCTTTTCTGTCTTTCTTTAACTTTGACTCTCTGATGTAATCAATTCTCAAATAAGACAGGCCTGTTGCCAGAGAATGATGTGGAAAGGAGTTTGTGGCTGTATCATTGTTGATATATGTTTATAATATTATATAATGCCCAAGTTATATGCAAGCCATTGTATTATAGTACATCCTCGAGCGCTTTGGAAGCACTAGAAGTAGAGACAATCAATGAGATCTAGGATTTTTGGACATGAGAGCAGTCACATTGCCAATAAATCCAGCTGATCCTCCGTCTCTCGCCAGAATCTCACTAGAAGAGTAATGCTCATTCGTTTGCTGACCTGCCATTTCAATACAGATAATTGATGCATTTCTGGTACTTGGGATTCGTAACATTTCACGCTCAACTTTCCAGCCCAAATCGCCGGATATGCGTGCAACATATTCGACTAGCGCTCCATATGTACTCAATTTTTGCTGCCCCGAGGCTCTTTCCAGAGTCGCGTTTGCAACAGGTTTGGTAGGGTAGCGAAATTTTGCACCGGTGAAGGCATGTGAACAACATGGAATGACAATGAACGGACAACCTAAGAGAGGAATCCAAGGCGTCAGTTCATCAGAGTGATTGCCAACTAAGAAAGTTCCCCTTGGAAATCTTCCATCGTGAAAGTGACTGCCGTATTCAGAGCGTAATTTCTCTTCCTCATCTTTATTTTCAAAGCATAAATGTGGTATTAGCACTTGCTCATGTAGACAGCTTCTTACGGTGGAAGGAAATATATCCCAAGTCTTGCGTTGTCGTGCTTCAATGCCGTATCCCTTATACCCTTCACTGATCAAAATATACACCAGGACTCCATTTCCACAGCCTAAATCAGCAAATGTGATTTCTTCCATATTTTCGCTGATACGAGACGACCAAAGCTCGATCAAAAACGCAGCGATGGAAAGATCTTCGAAAACGTGCTTCTTGGGATCGGTAGACTCCACCCAGTTCTCGACCAAGAATTTTGCATACTTGCTTTTCAACTCTAGATATCTAGTTTGAAAGGCAACTTTATCGACCACCATATCATGGTGAACACGCTTCTCGTAGCCGTTCATGACTCCTTTGGCATGACGATGAGCGGTGGTAAGAAGTCTCAGCGCAGTGCGCTGTAAACGATTTGAAACTCCATTTTCAGGTCCAGCTAAGCTTGTATGAGAGGGAAATAGACGATAAAACAATGTAAGCTCCCCAAAGCTATCAGATCCTCGAGATTTCTTGTAGTGAAGTAAAATTCCCGACACTGCTGGGTGGTAATATGGTACAGAAGATTCTTCATCCACATGAGGTATGTACACAACCGAGTAAGAGTTCTGATCTGAGTAGACCAGACATGTCTGAGCCATACTTTCGTCCATATTTGGATTTCTGGGAACGATAACTCGCACAATTCGCCTGCTAGGAGGACTCAACGGCAGTATTTCCCAATCGAGCAGACCTTGACAAACATTCTTCTCTTGCTCCGAATACGACTCGACAGATTCCGTGCTATATTTCTCAGGAAACATCGAGTCATATGAAATATCAGCGCGCATGATATTCGTCGAGTTAATATTAGGATGAAATATCAAATTCAGCGTAGCTGTTTGGAAATGATCCAATTCGAATTCGCAGTGTTCTTGTGTCAAGACTGGGATCCAGAGAGCATCGCTGCAAGATGGCATCTCAAATGACTTTAGGGAGCCTGTTGTATCCGGGCTAGTTTCTATACTAGTCTTCTGCTTATCAGTACCGCCCTTATTGTCGTATTTTAGCTCGGCAGCGGTAGTGTTGGTCATAGTAGGAGCTGCAGTAGTCTGTTGTAGTTTGGCTGATTTTGGGAATTCAAATACTGGTAGTTGTTGCAGCTGTAGTTGCTCCACTTCTGACTGATCACCTTGTAGCTTAGTAACAAGTGGGTTACAAGACAACCGGTTTGCAATTGCCTCTTTCCTGTTATCTGCAGCACACACATTTCCATTACTGTTTGTACTCATCGCGCTGTTTGGTTGGAGAAGCGCTATCATGAAGCCCTTTCTAATTCGCAGTAGGCAAGTTTCCACAGATCAATATCCAGTTATTGTCTTCTATTCCAAATTCCACTCTCAAATCCCCAAATCCTCACATCCTTCTTCTGGATATTGCAAAGTCAAGGTTGTTTGTGGAAATCCTCAAATTGAAAAATATTGAGCCGCGCGAGAAAAGCTTAATTTCCTGGGACGTTCATCTAAACAACCCGATGAGGCCCGGACCGTAATTATTGATAACTTGGATTTAGAATACTTCACCAGCGACAAGAGATACAGAGCTGTGTTATATCAGAGTGTGCTTACTGTGCTGAGATTTATAGGATTGCTTGAAGCACAGTCTTGTCTATCTAATCCTCGTGCTCTGCGAAAGACAGGATCACCGCTTTCTTGACGTAATCTCTCAACTACACAGCGCGACAACCATGCCTGAAAGCTCGTCTTCTTCAAATAAAACTGCTATAGACAGTTCAGATACTACAAACGTATCATCTGGAAGAGGGAAAGGCCCAGTGGTTTTGCTACAGCCAAATTCAGTACCTGTGTGGGCTTCTAGACCGAATAATATCTCGCCTGTGAATAAGAGCAACACCTCACCAAACCTCGTGTCAAGTTCGTCTACCTCGTCTGAAGCATTGGGTCAAAGTTCAGACGTCAGTAAAATAGGACCGATTCCGCCTTCTCCGATATTAGCTGCTACAAAGACTACAAAGCCTCTCAATTTGTTTTCTGACGGTGTTGGAAGCTTGTCTAATTCGAGGTGGAAGGATTTCGTTACACACTCACAACTCCCTGGACAAATAAAGACAGAGAGCGAGCTACAGAACTTGTCAAATGCATTGGGAGACTTGAATGCCGCAAAAGAAAGATTGCGCAACAGAGGCACAGATTTAAACTCCCCTACATTCGGCAATGGCGCAGACCATGAGCAACACAACGAAACAAACCAGAGCTCAGAGAGCTCCGAGAAGCAGGCAGGAAACAAAAGTGATAGCTCATCTTCCTTTTTCCATAAAAAGAGGAGGATAATAGCGATTGAAGATCTTGAAAAACAAATGGATCTAAGCGGGTCTTGGAATCCTGCGCAAAACCATTCAAGCTCAGAGTTTACATCGCGAGGAGGCGACACATTAGCTGTTCCTGAAGACGCCCTATCAGCCCGGCATCACCATGCTTACAGCGATCCAAGCTCTCGACCGTCTTCAATTTCTCGTTCAAGCGTTACTTCTCATTTTATGATGACTGCAGATCTAGCGGCGTCGCGGAAACGGGCGCGTTGGAAAGTTAACTTTCGAGTGATGCTTCTCAATAACCCATATGTTCCTATGACATTACGCGCAGGCATATTCCTACTCTCCATTCTTGCATTAGCACTTGCTGCAAGTATTCATCACTTTACAAATCACTATACGTATGGCAGTCTTAGGCAGCAACCATCTACTATCATGGCAATTTGCGTCCAATCTTGCGCTCTTGTTTATCTTGTTTACATTACTTATGATGAATATTCTGGTAAACCTCTTGGATTACGAGATGCTAAAGACAAAGTCAAACTTAGTAAGTATTAACTGATTTTACTCTGTTGCATCATTGATACTTACTCGTGCTTTTAGTTATGCTGGATTTGGTATTCATTATATTCTCATCTGCGAATTTAGCATTGTCATTCAACACCCTATACGACAGTCAATGGGTGTGTTACAGTGACACATTCGACGTACGTATTCTTTTTTTTCCATATTACTCTGATTCAATATACTTACAAGTAAATAGAGCACCGATTCTACACCCTATGACAGTCGCATATGCCGGCGTCAACGCGGACTTGCCTCCTTTCTATTCTTAGTGTTGTTGATGTGGGTTATGACTTTTACTATTAGTATTCTGCGAGTAGTAGAACGGGCTAGCGGAGGAGGAAGTCGTCGGTGAAGTGTTTATAGATATAAAGCAAATAAACTACAATTATCGCATACAACATCTTTAATTTGCGCAAGCTCATTTATTTTCCACTCCTACACTGTATCGGATGACAATGACAATGAAACTACACACATAATTTATAACCATAACAGAACAAAATATTAAAAGTCCTTATCACATGCAAGACTGCCCCCAAAGCCATTTACGCAAGATACTGATATTTGTCGCCGTCAATTCGCTCGAGATATTCCTTCTCAATCAAAAAGTCAATACTCTTCTTGATATCTGGGATTTTGGGAGTAAATCGTGATTTGATCTGCGCAATAGTTTCTTGAACCAAAACCACATGCTTGAGCTGTTTTCTAGCCTTCATGATTCTGACAATCGCACTCTGCATCAACATCTTTCTATCTTCTTCAATAGTCTTGTGGGTAGCTTCGGTCTCCTGCTTGTGCTCAGATTTAATGGGGATGTTCAAATTCACACGCACTTTCTTGTTCTTGAAGTCCATGTTCAAAGTAAACTTGCTACCAGCATCGCCAATTTCTCCGCCGTCTAGGCTAAGTACACGTGCCTTGACTAAAGGAATAAGAGATCCAACAAGATATTCTCTGGTAAGTCCCGTGATTTGACTCAGCTGCTCAAACGAATATGTGTCACTATTATTGAAAGGTAACAAAAGCGCCATCTGGAATGTAGAAACTTGGAATGTATATCCAACCCGAGCGGGACCCTTGACATAGTTAACCTTCAACTCACCCTTTGACAAATTCCAAAGCCAGTTGAGCTTGCGGGATTGATGCTTCTGATCATAGAATGGCTGGAAACGTTCGTAAGGCTTGATAAGCTCATCGGGAACATTGAAAGGAGTATCGACAGCACTCAGCGGCCAATGACCTGAACTTAAAACAAGAATCGAGAAGTCAATCGGAGTCTCGTTGGGACCGGCATTAGAAGCCAAAATCTCCCGGAATTCGGTCTGTAAATCGGCAGAAGTGCGCATATCAGAAAACATACTCTGCAGCTTAGCAACGTAGTCAGTACCGCAAACTTCTTGGAGCTTAGAGAGCATGCTAGCCTCTGCGTCTTCAGATGACGAAGTACCATGAACCAATCTTCTGGACAGCATTCTGGTGTAAAACTTGTTGAATACATCCTTGTCGTCAACGTACTTGAAGACTGTCATGATGTCGCTCAATTTTGATTCGATGTCACTGTCCTCAGCCGCCTTTCCACTCTTCTTTAATAGCGAATCACTGTACCGAGCCAATAATTCAGGAGATTTGGCAGGGGAAGCACTGCACACCTTGTTTCTGTTGATGAAGTCACGGCAAGCGTTATCCAATGACTTTACAAAGTCTGCATCGTTATTGAAAGCATACTTCACAAACTGACTGTACCGTCGATAAACTTCAAGAAGAGTGCTAACATAAGATTTAGGCTCCAAGCTATCTCCTTCCAGGTTGGCAAGCTTCTCAATAGCATCCAGTCCCTGCTTGCGAACATAGGTTTCAAACTTGACACGCAGCGGAACAAGACCATCGCTAATGTGAGAAAGCAGGGAAAACATGCGCTTAAGATCATCTTGCCGATCAACCTCCAAAAGCTTCAGGAACTCGTCACGTAGAAGATGCGCGTGATCAGAGATAAGAGCAGCCTCACAAGTGCGCATCAACACCTTTTCAGTACTCTGATGCAAATAAAGCTGCACGCGACCAGCTTCCTCCTGCAGACGAATTTCGGCTTTCTTCATGTACTCAACAATGCTGTTTTCAGCAATGAAACGAGAAGACTCATCCTTATAGTATGCTTCGGTGGCCGCAATGAAAGGTGCTTCGAAGTATGTCTTGTACACGGCAAGACTGACCTTCTTTGCATCGTGTTCATCTAATCCAAGAGAGACTGAATATGCGTCAGCATGGGTCAACGCGATTAGTAATAAAAAGGCTGATTTGTGAACATACCAAATGATCCTACGACGTTCTTGATACTTGAGTTCTCGATGGTCTCTCCGTTTCTCTGATGTTCTATTAATTTCTTGACAGCCTCCATTAGATCGCTCTGTATAGCATCAAAGACTTCTGTTCTCCATTTAACCAGACATAGCTATTACTCAGTTAGAATAAGTGATGAATGATAATTCGATTCGTTCAACATACTGTATTAACATCGTACACATTTCTTCGGCCCTCGTCTCGCTCACGCTTTACCCAATGACGATTGAGGTATTCAAAGATGTGGTTCAAGTATCGCGCACCGGTAGTGTAGCGATTCCAAGCACGGATATAGTACTTGATCAGTTGTTCATCGCTGCAACCTGTTGCCTCCTGTAAAAAAATAGGAGCTGGTAAATAATCATACACTAACTGGAGAATGAGCCGGAGAATGATAGGCACGTACGAATCTAATTTTGCTGAGATGCTTCTTGAGATATTCCACAAGATTGTTATAAAGGTCAGCACCTAACAGCTGGGCTGTACATTAAAGAAGTTAGAGTGTGTAATTACCAGATTAATACAAGATAGAATCATACCTCCACGAGCTGCTTGCGGGGCGCCAATCTGCTGTGTCGGGCGGGTAGCTGTACAGAACTGATAGATAGCACTAAAGAGCGTGCAACAGATTAAGCACCATCCAAAACATCAAGAGAGCTGCATGCCAGCTGCGAAATAACATACGTGTATATTTTCATGTACTAAAAAGAAATTAGCATAATGCTTGACAATAGATCTAATTCGCAATGAGGTTATCATACCAATGCCGACGTCAGACCTTCCTCGAGGTCCTTCGCGAGGACTTTATCAATGCCGACTTCAACGATCGCCCATCTATATCACAACCCTGATTAGCAAATTTCACCACATATAACATTCCAAATCGCCAGCTATCTGCGAATTCACTGAGCCGCAACTGCTGGATCTGACGAGTATCACGGACGAGCTTGATCGACGAGGGTTGAACAAGGGCTGTCGCGAGTGGTGTGGCAAACGGACTGAGATACATACGTTGAAGCGAGATTGTCACTGCCGTCTCTCGAAGACATCGTTTATCAACTACTGACTTTGTCTCCAGCGAAAAAATGAGTGGTTGATGTGTGTTTGCGATTGTGGGGTGCGTTCAACTTGCGGCCAACGCGATCAAGGAAGCCGGTGAAATGGCTGAGTGGCTGCCCAAACCCTCGAATATCGCGTGCCTTCGACGCGACGACGAGTAAGCGCTGACGCAGCACTTATGTATAGTAGTTTTGGAATAGATATTATTGGGAACTAATGTACGAAGTAGACGAATGCTTGTTGAGAAAAGTATGCACCGTTGTGATAGATTACAGTGATATGGTATGGCTTTGAAGTGCTGAAATGTGCTGCGAATGGTCAACATAAATCAAATATCCACGAATTCAGTCCTGCTCGACATCATCTTCAACAAATACCACAAACTATTCACAAATCTTTGAATTGGCTGCTTCAGCAACTGACTGACTGACTGACTGACTGACTGACCGACTGAGATTCATCCGGCTCACTCTATTCCACACCTTAGCTCCGACATCTCAACAAATGCTATTATTGACTCAAATATTTATTATACAAACCCGAAGAAGCCACTTAAAAGATGAAAGCTATAAAAAAACTGCAACCCCAATAGATCATTATGCCACTTATACGGACTCTCGTAGACTCA
Source organism: [Lipomyces] yamanashiensis (assembly GCA_030572775.1). Taxonomy (NCBI): domain Eukaryota; kingdom Fungi; phylum Ascomycota; class Lipomycetes; order Lipomycetales; family Lipomycetaceae; genus Myxozyma; species [Lipomyces] yamanashiensis. The sequence continues at coordinate 133,891 of JAJMBS010000024.1, forward strand.
AATTCACGTAATTGTTAGATAGTTATACACAGCTATTACTTACAAAGCTCAAAGCAAAGTATGTGAACTGGTTCACATGATTCCAGAGTCTTTGAGCGAATTTTGTAAAATAGTTTCCTCAACTGCAGCCATAACCAAGCGAATATTTCCAGTGTTGGTAGCCTGAGTGAGACTAGAGTGATAGAGTTAGTAATTTGCATAGCCGACATTAGAAATTAGATATATCAGAATATTCTTACTGAGGATAGATTTTTAAACCACAACGATTTAATTGAGTAAACCGCCACAGAATAAACTTAGCTGCCTTGTTTAGGTCGTCGCCGCCGTCGTAGTCGTTGAACCAGTCTCCGAGAGGTACCTTCTTGAGTTTTTGTTGGAAGACATCGACCTTATTCAAGAACAATACAATACTGCTGCGAACGAACCATCTGCTATTTACAATAGAGTCGAACAAGATCATACTTTCCAGCATGCGATTCTAATAATTTTTTAAGTTAGCATTGTAGTCGAATACTGATTCAAGAGATTTACATACTTGTCCCGGATCTTCCAAAAGAACCTGGTCATATTCACTAAGAGCAACACAAAATATGATAAGAGTGACGCCTTCAAAGCAATGGATCCATTTCTTTCGTTCGCTACGTTGTCCGCCAACGTCAAACATGTGAATCATGAGCTGACTCATGGGGAATCGTGTCTCAAATATACCAGTGGTCTTGATACGAGCGCGGAGAATGTCGGCATCTGTAGGAAGATAGTCGGGTGCGCTTATCCGATCTGCGCTGTCAACGAAGCTGGGATGTATTAGATATGAGTGCTACAGCCTCTCAAGAAAGTAGCCGCTTACTATACTGCAGAATCCATAAGATAAAATTCTGTTTGACGCTCCAGAACTTGAGCCATAACTGAATCATTATAGACGGAATCCACTGCATCCTTTATTTTAGGATCTAGCCGCGCAGAGGGATCATTACCAATTTGCGCTTCCATCAAGAAATTCATGTATTCCTAAGGATTCCAACCCAGTTAGTGTCGGTCTCAGTTTGAGGTAGAGACAAGCACTCACCTTGTTCTCTTCAGTACTCAACTCAAGATGAATTTTTTGCATTCCCTCAAGTAGACCTTTAATAGATTCCAGAAGATTTTTGAAAATTGTGGGCCGATACAATTCGAGTTCTTCTTTTGAGTATCCATTTTGATTGATAATCTTCATTTGCTTAACAATTGTTGACTTTCCGCTCTCACCAGAGCCTAATAACCAATTATCCATGAGCACATTGATTAAATAACAAGAATCAGTACAAAAGAATACGCACCAAGCAGTAGCACTTTGCAGACTTTCTGTGCTTTGCGTTGGTCCTCCTCGAGGACCTTGTCAATTTGAGCGGAGACCTTGCGCTCCTCCATGCCATGATTGTCTTCGCTTGACATGCAAGAACCCATGATGGTGATTGATTTTAGTGTGGTGTGGACGATAGACAAATAACCCGGTAATGTGGCGATGAGCAGGAAACGCGGCAGGACAGGAATGGTGATCTGATCAGGGCTCATCATCTCAAGGGTGCCAGGAGGCCCGTGTCTCATCTGATGCTTGAGCCGGGTAATGTTGTTCGACGTGAACAAGGAGTTCTGTTCTGAACAAGAAGACACAGAGGAGGGATGGATTGGAGGGATTGGAAGGGTAGTGAGCAGAAGGGGGTTGGGTAGAGGGAGAAGGACTGTTTACTGTTTGGAAGATGGTGAAGGAGGTGAAGGAGGTCAGAGATTCAGGAAAAGTGACTGAGTGGACGTGTTCATTCAGTCTGCTCAGCGCAGTTTCCACTGAGTGGATAAATCATGGCGAACAGTTCCCGCGTTATTAGAAGACAGAAGCAGATGATTTGTGTTTGTTTGATCAGGATTGAATTAACACAGTATCTTGTTTCATAGTGAAGAGCACTTGCTGTGGTCAATATCGTGAATCAGACACTGTATCAGACTTGAATTGACGGCAATAAGACCTCTTCTCTTTTGTCCAGCCTCAGTTCTGGTTGTTCAAAACTATTCAATAAACTACTGAAATTACGCTCACCCGTAGTACTTACACTGAATACAATTAACACCCCCTCAATAAAACACACAGCAGCAGTTCAAATGCTTTTTGGCGCACCAAATTAAAGTTTATTGATCGCGAAGTAAACTGACCGACGCGTCGTAACGACAGCTCGCAGCTTGAAATCAAATCCCCCTCCCGCTTTCTCTACTGCTTGTTCAGATATTAAAGAAATCATATGAGACTGGAGCTACCGGTATATTGTCGCTAATACTCCCTTCAGCCTGTTCTCTCTGAGCTGTAAAGCACTCGTCTCGTCCGTCAACTTCCAAATCAAAATAGGGCTGACTACTTAGATCAAACGACCACATCAACCTCAGCCTGAATCACAAAAACGACCATCTTCTCTGAGTATCTCCATTTACTGTTTTAGCAGTGCAACGCACTGTAACGATGCAACAGCATCCGATGGCTCCGTTTGCATATCCACCTTATCCTCCTGGACTGGTACCGAATAGAATGCCATCGAATCGGCCCCAAGTGCCACATCTTGCTCCAGAAAACCCTCGTATGGCGTCTCCTGGCTCACATGAATCTCCTGAATCTTCTCATGCTTCTCATGCTCAGCCAGCATATGCGGCCGTCAATTACAACATCCCCACACCGCCGCTCGCTCATCTGAACCAGAATATGAAGAATACAAATGGCAAAGCCAAGCAAATGACGCATCCACCAGCCATGAGCATGTATCCTAATGGAATTCCAGATCAATACGGTTATATGGTTTCTATACCATCAAATAACGCCGTGCAACCTCTTCCACCTCAAGGCGTTGGCAATCAAGTGCCGCTGACGTATTCTGTCGGAGGTAGCTCTCCACATACGTACTATGGTGCGCCATTGAATCCACTTGCACAATCACTTATGGAAGCTGCACAGCTTAAGATGAATAGTTATGCAGAAAAGCCTAATCCTGAGGATTTGCAAGCCTTTAACAATGCGTACAATCAGGTAATAGCTATGGGATATCCTCTAATACCTTCATACTCAACTCCAATGGCTATGGAAGGCGTAATGCAGCCATATGTCCCATATCCTCCTGGACTAGGTCGTCAGTATTACCCAATGCCGCCGCCTCCTCCACCAGGCGGTATTGTGCCAAATGAAAATGGATTTCAATTTGGACAACCTCCTGTGCTGCAGCCCTTGCCGGCTGTAAGCCAGTCTTTTGGATCGCCTGTGGTTGGATCCGCTACTGGAACTTCAAATACATCTGTATCTAGTCCTACGCTAGCCGTATCGTCTCCCTCGACAGTTTCAGCAAAAGTGGTAGAAAAATGCGAGAAAGCTAAAAATAAACAAAAGTCCAAAAAGTCTCCAAAGATTGCACAGGAAAAGCTTCCTAAGGAAAAGATTGAAATTATAGGATTACCAGCACGTCGTCGATCAGAAGATGCAGATGACGAAGATTGGCAGCCTGATATCTATGCTCAGGCATTCATTCCTTCATGGTTAAAGGCAAGCGAAAAGAATTTTGATGCAACCTGCTCGATTGTTCTGACTCTGGAGTTATAGAATGTTAATATGTACGATTCAACAATTATGCCTGCTCAAAAACCTCCAGGTTTCGATCTCAAAAAGTATGTTTCGGGATTCGCCGGATCAACTGTGTTGAAATATGAATCCACTCCGCCTTTAAAATTTGAAAGCACTGCATTATCGAAAGCTTTGATAGATCTTTCTGAAGACACTTATCGAACTTATTTTTTCAATCTGATTGATGCTGAAATGCAAGCTCAAAGACGAGAACTCAAGGTCTACGATATGTATGGGGTTGCACTTGAAGAAGGAGATAGAGAGAGGTCATTGTATAAATTCAAGTGTCCTGGTATTAGAGAATTTACTCCTGAGGTGTCAATTGGCGATCTTCTGCACTTTCGACAACTTCGGCCACAATTCTCTGCCTATGGCAGCCTGGCGTTTTCCGGAGTCACTCATTGTGGATATATATGGAATTTTAATCGTGGTAGAGGAGAAGTAATCATTAGAATTGATGGGTTGCAAATGGAGAGCAACCTGTTTAATGTTCAATTTACGCTTGATGAGACATTTCATTCTATAAGCGCACACTCGATTGATTTGCTTGAGAAGGAAATGAAGGACATGCCTGATGTGAGCAGTCTTTCTTATTGTTTTCAAACTTAGCTAACAGATGATCCAGGGATTCGTAAGACACATGCTCTTTCCTGAAGTTAAAGATGGAATAATGCAAGCATCACTTCCTCGAGGAGCTTTTGATTTCGAATGGTGTGATGATGGTCTCAACTTTGAGCAGCAGCGGGCAGTTGATTCTGTTGTCAGGAGAGAGTATGGCGATGTTCCGTTTTTGATTTCAGGTCCTCCTGGAACTGGTAAGACTAAGACGATAGTCGAATTAGCGCTTCAATTGTTGAAGTCAGATCCTAAGCATAGTATTCTTTTATGTGCACCAAGTGATGCTGCAGCTGATACTCTGACCTTGAGACTTCGCAACCATTTGAATAACAAGGATTTATTCAGACTGAATCATTTCTCACGATCCTTCCAAGAAGTCCCTGCTGAGCTCCTATCTTACTGCGCGATTGAGTTTGTCGATTTTCACGATATGTTTGTACTTCCAGATTTTTCAACTCTCATGAATTATCGCATAGTGGTTTGTTCGTGCAGAGATGCGGGAATACTGTTAAATGCACAATGTTCAAATCGCTCAATATCTAAGTTACAGGGATTCATGACCAAGGCTTTTAACAGCCCTTTTATGCCATTGCACTGGAACTCCCTTCTGATTGATGAAGCGGGACAAGGAACCGAGCCAGAAACCATTATTCCTCTACGAGTTGTGATGCCAGATCGTGACTTTAAAGGTGATAATCCTTTAGTCGTAATGGCTGGAGATCACAAGCAACTTGTGAGCTAGTACTTTCCTGTTGGCAAGTCATTGTCGATACTAATCTATCATTTAGGGCCCGAGAACGGCTTCTCGTTTAGAAGAGAAATCAGAACTAGGCGTGTCTTTATTTGAAAGACTTCTGGACTGTGCATTTTACTCTGATCATCCACTTGCTCGTAAGCAACAGCTTCGATCTCAGAAACAATCAGCATTACCATATTTACGTCCCGCATTTTCAAATCTTATCCGAAATTATCGGAGTCATCCCGCGCTGTTGGCTGTGCCTTCTTCGTTATTTTACTATGACACACTTGTATCTGCGGCTACTAATGTAGAAAGTCTTTGTGGATGGGATCGGCTACCTAACAAGAGCATGCCTATGCTCTTTGTCAACAATATTGGAGATGATGAGATGGTTGAAGATGGAGTATCGTGGATTAACATTGATGAGATGAATTTGGTATGATTATTTGCTCATGTATTGCTATTGACAATGGCTAACAAGACACAGTGCTGTTCGATCGTCAAAGACCTTATAGGCAAGAATCTTGTCAAGCCACATGAAATCGCCATTGCTGTTCCATTCCGCGAACAAATCCATCGCATCCGTTTGAACCTCCGTCGCCAACGACTCAGTGAAGTAAACGTTGGTCCGATTGAATCATACCAAGGAGCCGAGCACCGCGTCGTGATTGTTTGCACTACTCGAACTAGAGAAAGATTTGTCATCAACGATCTTTCGAAAGGCTTAGGAATGATCCACGAAGCTAAGCGGTTTAACGTCGGAATAACGCGTGCAAAGGAACTTTTAGTGGTGATTGGTAACGCCGAACTTCTTCAGAGAGATGAGAATTGGCGGGCTTTATTATCATTTTCTTTCAGAAATTCATTATTCGACACCCAAACATTAACAACCTGGCGTCCATCGCAGGACGAGATTAATACGCCTTTGTTTTTCTCAAAGATTGAATCGGGTATTATGTACAAAGAAAAAATAGCTAATGGAAAAGCATTGCAAGGGGACGTTGATGACGATCCAATGTGGATCGCCGGGTTTGCCGCTGAAGAAGCATTCGACGACTAAACAAAAAAGAGCTAGAGCAATTTGTATATTTACTATTCCTGTGATTACTTTGTAGACTGCATTTTTTTTCTGTTTTTTTTTCCTCGCGTTGCTTATGTCATTGTTATCATCATGGGTTGGCGCAAAATTTGTTGTCTGTTTTTAATCAGCTTGTTCTCTGTATGTTTTTGTGAACAGGGACTGCAGGTCTATGTTATAAACTTGAAAAGTCTCTAAGTAATAAAGCCATTAATCAGTTTGTATTATTATATACAATACTTGCAATACATCACACTATGAAACGTATCTACCACTAGTTTGTATTCGTTTATTAATCCTTTTGATACTCATCAGGATAGAATATCAGACGCTCGACACCATCCTTGGTTAAAACCACCATTCGAATAACACCACCGGAACTGCCGTCCCACTTGATGGCTTCCGTTAAAGCTAGACATATTTATTATTATTATCATCATCATTAGCAACGACAACTTAATACGTACCACCCTTGACAAAGTCGATTGTGTCATCCCTGGTCATGTTCGGCTTAAATCGAGTGTTACAGTAACCATAGATATACTAAAGAAGTTAGCATTACAGCCTCATTGATGATACACGTTAACAACATACTGTTGAACCACTTCCAGCAATAGCATATGGCTGTTTGTGAAGACTTCCACCCAAGGGAATGCTATAGACTTCTCCTCCGTTCTTGTCGTCGTAGCCAGCGCAGATGATTCCAGCGCTAGAGTGTGTTAATACGGGTCATGACAAAGTATTCGCGAAGTTTGAAAACTCACGTCAAACCATCCTTGTTAGAGTAACATATCTCTTGGAAAAGCGCAGCAGCGACCTTAGTAGGCGGCTTCTCATACAGCACGCTATATTGTTGCAGATGGTACTTGACAATATCGGCGACGGCCTGGGTATCAGCAGCTGATCCCGATCTGTAACATGATCAGAGGTTTAGTTATTTAATAGCTTGAAAGAATGAACTATATGAATGAACGCACCGACAACACCATATAGTATCATGGACTTGTGTAAGCTTGTCTGTCACTCTGTTAAATATACTAGGTCAGCAGCCACTCTTTCTCCAATCATGAATTCGAAACGCACCGGTTTGCAATAAAAGCACCAGTAGTAGTGCGACTAGAGTACAAATATTAGTAAAACTACACGCGGATTGAATCATAAATAATGAAATTACCTGTCAGCGCCGAGAATCACTCCTCCATCAAATGTCACCGCCATACTGTTCGCGTAGAGTTAGAGATCGATCCATTCGCCAGCGGCCAAGCTAGATCCATCATAAAGAAACTCTTAGCTTACATTGAGGTTCCGAGACTATATGATGAAAAGAGAAATTAGTAAAAATGAACGAAAGATGTGATCATTGACTGGTGTCGATAGACGACGTACTTGACCTCGCCCTTCTTGAGGGCTTTCATATCGACTGATATTCCATTCATGATTACTGATTTCCAAAATCCACAAACACAACAGTATCCTTTCTGAGCTTCTCAAATTAACCAAACAGATCGTACTATTCGATCCTCCTAGAACTGGGCAGTGTGCTGTCTGTGTATCTGGGCAGAGTAAGCTGGCCAAAGACGGTCATCGAAGACCAGAATCTACGGCGCGGCTCACTCTGGATTTACCCGGCCTTTCTGGAGTTTGGGCGTGGGAAAATGGAGATTGTGGTTCGATATAGGCTTTGTTGTAGAAGAAATACATTGTCTGAAGTGATTTTGTGCAGTTTAAGTAGGTAGCTCTGTGTGCTTTGTTATCTTGTTGCTGTGCTGTATGCTAATGTTTACTGTTATCAGACTCGGAAGAGCTCAGCGCTGAACGCACCAGGGCGCTTTACTTCGTTCAGGGAACCATATCTCACGCGCTCTCCTCCACCCGACACTCATATCTGGAGCCAAAGCCCCGTCAACGAACATACAGACGTGCTGCGTTATGGACTCTACAAGCACAGAATGGTCTGTTAAAATGCTTTTTCGCACACTCAAAATCTTGTCTGCGACTGGCGCAAGCTGCGTTGGTGCGGTCGCGGTCTTATTGTACTTTGTCCAGTCTTCTCTGATATATCCCAGCAACTTCCCCGCAGGCAGCCGGACAGAGGTTCAAACACCAAAGAGCTATGATCTTCCGTATGAGGATGTGACTTTAGACACTAAGGATGGCGAGAAAATCAAAATGTTTGTTATGAAGCAGACTGATCCGGAATTACGGAATGGTGGGCAGACCGTCATAATATGCTGCGCTAATGCCGGAAATATGGGCCATAGATTACCAATTGCTTCCGCCTTTTACAAAATACTCCAGTATAATGTCATATTGTTCTCGTACAGAGGATATGGTTTAAGCACAGGAAAGCCAAGTGAAGCGGGAATCAAAATCGACGCTGAAGCAGTGTTCAAGTATGTAAAGAGTGAGCCGGAGCTGAAAAACTCTGGGGTCGTAATGTATGGTCAGAGTCTTGGAGGTGCCGTTGCGATATATCTTGCAGAGAAGTATCAAGATCAAGTGAGTATTTATCTATTACTATCATTCAAATATCCCTTGCTAACCTGCCATCGCCTCTAGATCAGCGGACTCATTGTCGAAAACACATTCCGCAGCATCCCCTCCTTAATCCCCTCCGTCCTACCCGTCGCACAATACTTCACTTTCCTATGCCACCAAATATGGCCCTCTGAAAAACTCATCCCCAAGATCACAAAAATCCCAGTCTTGTTTCTGAGTGGGCTTAGTGATGAAATTGTCCCGCCGCCTCAGATGAAGTTTCTTTATGAGAAATGCGGTAGTCCTAGTAAAGTCTGGAGAGAGTTTGCCAACGCGTAAGTTCTTCTTTTCTCTATTTAGGAGAACTTTGGGTTAACCGTGTGATTTAGAACACATAACGAAACATATATGAAAGACGGATATTGGACTGCGATTATCGATTTCTCAAACGACTTTGTCGACAAGAAAGCACAATAATTCTCCCCTCACCCTCAACTTCTCTTTCACACCATCTCTCATCTTTACATGAACCGTCAGAGTAATGATTCTACATGTTATTCGCATGCATTGATGATGTAGCTAGATGCACCAACTTCTCGACCAAGCTGATCGACGTTGGAAGCACAGGAATATGTCATAGCTATTTCTACAAAGGGCGCACTATAATAGAAACAACGTGCCATTTCTAAGCAACTAATAATAACAACCATATTCATGATAGAAAATACACCCAACTATAAAAAGTGAAAAGGCGCAACAACCCGAACAACAACACCTGTAAAACGACAATCCAGCTGCAACAATAGAATAAAAAACCGTGTAAAATGTATGAAATGAAAAAAAAAAACCAACTAAATCTTTTGTATATCCACTACCATCACTCAAATTTGAAATAAAAAAACCTGCTATAACAAGCAAAATGTAACACAAAAACACCTTCAAAGTTTTCCGAAACCTCTCTCCCTATCAAATCATACTTCAACATTGCATCAACCTATTCATGAAAAAAATAACAAAAAAGCAATATAGCTAATCAAATAACTCCAATGACAAGATTATAACAGCACATAACGAGCAAACAAAACAAAATCATGAATCTGCGATATGAAGCACACACGAATAATAAAGCTCGCGCATTAAAAGAAGATTACGGCGCCATAAGCAAACACATAGACCACAAACTTTTCAAACGCAACAACCTGTCGGATACTATCTTATCTCGAGAAAAGTCCAGAGATCACGTCTTATATCTGGAACCGGCAGAGACCGACGCGGGTGAAGTACTCAACGTGGGCGCGATAAGCAACCTCACGGCCCTGGAAAGCAAGGGTAGTGACAACTCCTTCGCCAGATGAGCAGTCACTGTCCTCCTGGCCGTTGCAGATGTAGCAGTCTTCAGGCATAGGCGAGAGAGGACCCTTGGAGATGTAGATCTCACCTCCACTATGGCGCCAGGTGATGCCAAGGGGTACTTGAGGGACAGGGTCAGACTTGTGAGTGACACGCATGCGCTCGATTCCAGACTTCAGGACAAGGTAGTCAAAGTAGTCGGCAAAGTATGAGTTACCAACACGTGGTTGACCGAAAGTCGTGATCTCGGGGTAGTACCCAGAGGTAAGAAGATCTGCACCGGCCAAGACGGCGATAGCACCACCAAGAGAGTGACCAGAGACCAGGATGCTATATTCAGGGTACTTCTCAGTCATCTTGATGAGATCAGGCATGAAAAAGCTCTTGGTGTCGATATACGAGTGGAGGAATCCTCTGTGGACGTAGCATCCAGGACAGGAGTTATCAGTGCTATTAGGGGGATAGCTCTCCTGGAGAGTATCAAGATTGGTGTACCAATTCACCATGTTGTTTGTACCACGGAAGATAAGGAGGATACGTCCAAGGTAGTGATCAACTGCGAGGTATCCAGAGCAGGTAGAGTCGAATTCGGTGTTGGTGAAGGTAGTAATAATCTGCATGCCAGGGTTGAAAATCTCACAGGCGCGGGTGCAGTTAAAGGGAGAGGTGATGCCGGGCATAGGAACACAGTAAGCAACGTTATTCAAAAGAGCAAGCTCTTCCAAGTGCTCATACTGAAACTCAGAAATGGTGTAGTGCTTATTTGTACCGAACAAATTGCCGAGTCCAAAGAGACCACCAAAGAAACCAGAGGTGCTGACTTCCTCTTCCTGCGACGCGACAGGCGCATCCGGCATCGAGCTGTAAAACCGAGAACCGTCATCACCGGACTGCACGCTTGCGACGTAGTTGGCTGCGACTTGGTCATCCTTGCTGTCAGCGGTAACTTCGTAGAGCTCCTTCTCATAGCCGTGGTGATAGTAAGAGGCAGGGTACGGCGTGTCTTCATCATCAGGAGTAAGGTATCCCAGAGTGAATCCAAGAACGACAGCGACGGCAACAGTGGCAAGGATCGCAATGATTTGCTGTTTCCGTGACATTCCCAGCACACGTCTCCAGAGATATTTCGACCCAGCTTTGATTTTTCTGCCAGCGATAATCGCGGTCCGCTTCATCGGATTGAAATCGGGATCGTCAATGGGATCTGGCTGAGGAGCATATTCCTTTGCGACCCCCTCGAGATGATCGTAGTCGTAGTCCTCGGCTTCATCGATGCTCACTGCTGAGCTGGACTTCTCAGTCAGAGGCGCCGGCTCAAACAGGTAGGAGCGCATGGCTATTCTGAGGAACTGAAAGAACTGAGATAAAAGAGCCTGTCCTGTCTAGAGTATAGATAAGATAAAAAGATATGGAGACAAGAGCGTGAAGAGTATTCAGAGCTGATTGCGATAAAACAGAATGAAGCAGAGAAATGAAAAAGAGCGTTGTCGATGCCACTGCCGCTGCTTTGTGTGCGTGTGTGTGTGTGTGCCTATCGCGGGCTGTGTGGATGAATGGAATTGGTGACAAAGTCAAGTCAAGTCTGGCCAGAACTATAACAATCGCGTGCTTTTTAAGGTTCAAAACTTCTACTGAAACCGGGGCAGTTTGCACTGTGTAAACAAACCTTATCGTGTTCGCGGTTTAAATATTGTGTTTAGGGTTTCTGATATCCAAACAACCAGTGCTGATAACGCAGCATAGGGCGAAAAGGGACGCCACGGCACAAGGTTATTTATTGTCTCCGTTGTGGCCTTCGTCCCCTGCGGTAAGTATGAAACAGAAGCAGGAGGATGTGCACTTGGTATGTGTAAGGAGTCAGCACTCAGACAGATCTGCATTGTTTTCTTGCGTAGATTGCGACACTGCTCATTTGACAGCCCATCACTCAGCTACAGCGATCTTGACATAAATGACTGCAATAATGTTCATTCAATTCAAGTGCTATAGCTAGAAATTTAACACAATCAGACATGCTCAGGTAATAGCACGGACAGGAATATACACAATAATAATACAGAAATTCTCAAAAGTACCGTAACAAAAAAACACAAATAGCCCGTAACTAGTCCAATCCCAAGCGAATATACTGTAACAAGCAGAGAAGATTGAATCTTGAACCCTTAAAAGATAGTAGAGATAGTAAATATCGAGCAATCGAAAATTTCAACAAAAAAAGACATTGTACTCCAAAAACATAAAAGCATAAACATAACCAACAAATCATGGACATATGAGTAATAGACACTCGACAAACTCACTATTTTTGTAAACCGAAATGAATTCAAAAAGAGCAATGCTAATGCACCTCCTCATCTATAAATATTCGCTCCTCTTGTCCCCCTTTTCAACTTCTAGCTTCTAAGCCGCTCAGTACTTGGGAGCATTTCCTCTCACAGTAGCACCGAGAGCCTCCAACTCAAGAACATCAGGCAGCTGCTGCGAAGACTTGATGAAACTAGCACGATCATCACGCATAGGCTGGTAACGAGTATCCGGGTTCTTAGACAAGACCGCCATTGTACACGAGACCAAGATCAAGATTAACAAGATCAACGAGAAAGAGGCATTAAGAATGAAGAACACAACGCCCATGACTCCAGTGACGTAGGTTGGTACCTTTGTGACTCCAGTGAAGAAGAAAAACAAAAGAGCGTTGGTGAAGTTTACTGCCTGGATAGTAATGTTGAAGATGTTGGTACGGCGGTCCATGTAAGGCTTGAAGTACGAAATGAGAATGAGGTAAATCAACTCAATAATGAGAAGAGCAATTCCCTGCGTCGTACCACTGCTCTGGCCAAACGAAATAAAAATAGCTTTGACGAGCATGTACACAATGACTGGGATGATAAAATAGTATGCGGTCGCACGGAACTGGACATAGATGAAACCCCATCGGTTAAGCGCAGCAGCGTCAGAGTACAGAATGTAAGCAGGGTTCTTGTGGATCGCAACCGATCGTTGAGCAAGCCTGACGACCTTGAAAGCAGCCCATCCGACAAGACCCCACACCATCAGCAACATAACAACAGCAAGCACGACAGTGGCAGGCGAGTCACGACGCGTAAACTCCCACAAAGACAAAATAGTCATCTGAGGGAATCCGACAAGAACCATGCGGTACATGGTTCCCTTGATGATGGTGAGCCAGCGCTGTCTGAACTCAGCGTATCTATCGAATCGAACCGCGCCAACACGCGAAAGACCCTCGAGAATGAGCTTCGTAAGACAGAGCGCGATGGTGATGAACACGCAAAAGACGAGGAAGAAGACAAAACCGGTAAGGAACAAGTTCGAGATTTCGATGTTTGCCAAATACGCGATACGACGGAAACCGTGTAAGACATAAGTGCTCGAGCTGGTAGTAAGGTCTGAGTCGTTGTTTGAGCGGGTATTAAGCATGCGAGAAACAATGCGGAGGGACTCAAGCGATCGCTTCTGAACTAAAATAGAAACTGACGATAAAGCCTCGAGAAGGGTGGTGGGAGTGCCGCCGGTAGCCTTGATGTACCAGCTGAAGATATCCTGCATGAATTCGACGCGAATGATACCCATAGTCCACTGGAAATCCTGAACCCAGGCGGCGGTCATGGGAGGGAGCGTCATCGCGCACATGCCGATAATGGCAACGTTTTGAAAGTAACCAAAAAGAGAGAGACCGTTGGCAGCGATATGTGCGGCGGTGGAAGAGTGACCAGAGGCCGAAGCGAAGGCAGAGACAACAAGGGCGATACCAGCAATGACTGCGGTGACCCACTTAACGACGTCTTTGTCGACAGTCTTGCCGTTGGAGAGAACAGCCTGAACACAGGCAACCTGCACGGAATCAGAGTTGTAGACTCTGACGATTGCGGTTGCGTCGAGATCGGGCATGGTGAAAGCGATGCCTAAAATTAGAAGAAACGCGTCAGCTTAATTTTGATATTTTTGCAAGACGCACGCGAAACAGGCTAGCAAGAGATTAAAACATACCAGGGATGCTGTTGACAACATCGTCAGACAGGGTGATATCGGTTTCGATATCAAACTGACCGGGACTGATAGGGCAGATCTCTGAGACGTCGAGACTACAAGGATCAAGGTCGTAGTTGATAATAGTGATGCCATACGCGAGGACCTCGATGCTTGCGGTGAGGTTGCCGCTCAGGGTCGATGACGCAACAACATCAAGAGACACAGTATTGTTGTCCGGCGTGAAGACAATGTTGAAGAGCGAGGCAGAGAAATCAGAGTTATCCATGCAGGTCTGCAACGCGGTGGACTTAATGAGGTGCTCGGCAAAGACGGGAGCGGCCGTCACAAGAGCGAGTGCTCCGGCGACGAAGGATCCAAAACGCATAATTCCGGTGGTATTCACAGAGAAGCTGAGCACGAATGCAGTAACCACGGGTAAAACAACAGCAGAAGTAGCTGGTGAAGTGGTGAAGCGGTGGAAGCTGGCGGTGAGGAATGGGAATGAACCAGCAGGAGGCTTAACACGCCCACACAAACACAACGACCGAACCAGACGCAGAAAACACAGCCCTCTCGCACCGCCACACATCGCGTAGCCCTAACCACGCTGTTATTTATAGGATAGTTGCTTGTTTGAGAAGGGAAGTTGCTGGATTAGGCAAATGGGAAATGAGCCCAGCATTCTCTTACGTGTTGCGATACTTTGGACACCAAAGTCTTTTTAAGGTGGAATACAGCGTTTAGTAGAAATAGAGCAAATAATCGCTTATTAAAGAACACTAACAGTCTTATTGTATCTGTTTAACTGAACTGAAAGTGTTAAAGCGATCATCCTTGCCAAAAACGACAAAATCACCGCGAGCAGTGACGTAGACGCGTCCATCGCCGTTGCAGTCCTTGTTCTTGTCCATCACCGCGGTCTTCAACAATCCTCTTCTTCCTGATTATCCAATTCACATTCTACTTCTTGTTTTCCTGCCTAGATCTATGCACAATATGGCGCACTCTAGATGGATCCTACGTGGTATGGACCACTGACAAACGCGCCATTTCTTAAGCCACACTTCTCGCGCAATTATCGCGTAGCGCTAATTTCCTGAAGATCCCTCTATTATTCACAATACCACTCTTTCCTTTATCCTTGCCTTATAAATACACACCCAAAATCATTATGCGCCTGTATTACTACTGCCTGATCAATTACCTAGGCACCCAAAATGCTCCGCTTAATCTTCTCTCCCGTCAACTCAATCTTCTTCCCAAACGACACTTGCTTGCCGCTCGTTGTCTTTACATTCTCGTCATTCTCTTCTGTCTCTGGATACTCCATCGGCTCCGGTGCAGCAGGGGTTAACGACATCCGCCGCCGTAGCTCCTTCACTACAGTCCGACCATTTCCACCCGGCACAACCACCCCAGTCACAGGCTCAGCTGCGCCCAAAACAATCCCACTCCCGTTCTCGACCTGTACAAGATTGAGAACGGCTGTGCGGTGAAGAATCTTCGGGCTATCTGGCGAGGTGGTGCGGGGGATCGAACTAGATCTGATAGATGAACTTCGATGACGACCAGCTTTACTCGTTGCACTGGAAACAGGCGTAGGCGTCGGTGGAGATGGCGGGACTACTGTGATTGTATCCTTAATCGTAGATGTAGAGCCAGCCGAGTTAGACGCAGTTTCATAGTAACTAGCTCCATCAGTCTCGTCTCCGTCTGAAAAATGCTCTTCATCCTTATCGCCAGATTCACGATGCTTAGTAAAGAAAGTATCATCGTCATCAGGATGCACAACTTTAGATAAGCCCGAAGGTCCAGGAACTGGCAACCTCGACAATCCAGAGTACGACCGCGTCACCGGCGCTGTCGATGATACTCTCGAGAACGACAAGGTAGAAGAATTTGATGATGTTTTTTCTAACTTCAACACTTCCAAGTTCTCGAATCCGTCGTCGGCTTCGGATGGCATTCCAAAATACTTTCCTAAAATGCGTAGCACATGTGGAATAACGACTTTTCCAACATCGTTGCCCCAGATTATATCAAGATGTTCATGTCCTTCGGCTGGAATCGCAACTGCATGCGGCGGTAACTCGTCAAGCATGACGTTGATATCCACCAATGAGTCCGTAGTTCCGTAAATCAAATAAATCGGCGACGCGATATTCCTAGTTGGAAACTGCGCGACTTTATAAAACGCACGACCATAAAGTCGTAGAGGTGCATTCACATCGTCGTCAAACATCTGAAAACAGCGATGACGCATGATCTGAAACCAGTGCACAACAGTCTTGACCGATGCGAAGGAATAGAGATGAGCGTAAGATGCTATTTTCTGGTGTAACGTGATATTGTCGCCGTGCCAGTTAAACAAGAATACGAGCGACATATCAATCAATCGGACGAACAACGGCGGATCTAACATCAGTTAGCATATTCCTCTGCTTTGAAGATAGGGTACCTACACATGATCGATTGCCAGAAGATAGCACTAGACAAAATTGCTTTCCTTCCAAAAAAAAGATACATGAGCGTAGGCGAAGACTTTATCAGCGCATCAACAACGCCAATACGAAGTCCCTTAGGCGCCATCGCCGGTGCCAATGCCACAAATACTCTAACCTTGTCGTTCAGTTTGGGATGTAGACTCAAGGCTGCGAAGGCCTGGGCACTGCCTTGCGAGAAACCGACGTAGGCGAGAGAATCTTGACCGGTAGTGTCGAGAATGTAGTCAATAGCATCAGGGATATCGTAGAGTGCAAATTCATCCATTGAAAAGTCCCAAAATTTAGCCTCCTCAGAACTATGAGAAACGTGTTTCTTGGAGTATTTGTTGCCACGGTTATTGCCGAGCCAAACATCATATCCCAGCTCTGCGAGTATGAACGGCAGACAGCGCTGTGGATCCGTCAGACACACCCAAATCTCTGAATTCATCAACAATCCATGATGAAGATACACCACCGGTTTATGCTGCTTCTTGTTGTCTGACGATCGCGGCCCCCGCGCCAGCTCTGCTTTCGATTTAGAGAGGCGATGAATGCCCAGAAGATATCCGTCCTTCGTCATGACAATATGCTCTTCGGCGCGGTATCCAAAGATCGCACATAAACTAACAAAGTCGCCCGCCTCATATATCTTATGCACAATATTCTTATCCTTCGTCGCAGCCGGTAAGAATATCGAATACATCTTGCGGGTGATCTTCTCAAAGACAAGGATAACCCAAGTTGGGAGCCATGACGTAACAAAGCGCAGGAAGGACTCCAGCACGACGAGCAGTAGGCCGAAGATGAGCGGCGGCCATTCAAGGATTCGTAGTCGACCTATTAGTGGGATGTACATGATTATTATCTGATCAGGGCTGCGTGTGGGGAGAATAAGAGTCCAGGATTGATATCCAGCTGAAAAGAGCCTGGCTGTAATAGGACGTCATAGACTGAAACTGGCCGCGCCCGGATCGACAGCTATAATCACATTCGACTCATATCTCACATCCCAGTCACAAATATTACCCGGCTCATAACCAGCAAATTAGATGAGGATTGCACGGCTGAGCTGAGATTCAATCACGAAACCCTTCTTCGACACGGCGAACCGTTCGACATTTCTCCTGCAGGGCACTCTTGCTCGTATTTCTTTTTGCCTCAATTTAATTACCGCGATTTGTATTGTAATCTTACACAACCTTCAAAACAGAAACAAAACGTAAACAAAATTCACAATTAACACCAAATAGACACCCCATTCATATCATATCTTGTTCAGAATCCCTAGTGAGATACGCAATCCAGCCCTGAACATTCTCCGCTCTCTATATGGTTCGCAACCCAATCGTCCACATTATCAAACTGCCGCAAACATCCTTTACATTTTCCACTTGCACCTGCCCGCTCTTTCTTCTTGATCCCCACCGGGTAGTCAAAATGCATCGACTTGAGATGGTTCTTGTACGTATCGCAGCGCGAGAACCCGCCAGAGGAGTGGCATCGCGGGTCGGCGCTGTAAAACGGACACGAAAACGGCGAGTCGCCTTGATGCGCCTTTTGGTGTCTCATCAGATCATTCGGTCGTGAGAATCCACGTCCACAGATCTTGCACGAGTGTGGCCGGAATGCATACGCCATGTGAATCGCACGATGAGCTGCGAGGTTGGAAAACCAGCCAGAGCACTCCGGGCATTGCTGCTTTCGTGGTCGCGACCGAATAGGCCCGCCAGATGATGTTCCAGCGCTCGACGCCGGGCTATACGACGCTTGTGAAGAGCTATGCATTGAGTCATTGTGTGAAGTAGTAGACGAGGGACTCACAGCAGACGGCGAGAACGCAGGCAAAATCGTAGACTGTAATGCAGGCGGTGTGAGACTAGCGCTTAAAGCCCGTTGCTGATGGACCGGATGGGTTCCAAAATTGATAGGAGGAGGCGAAGTCATAGGAACTTGCAGCGTAGGCATCGAAGCACTCGTCGGCGCATATGTAGTCGAAGAAGCAGAATCACTAGCTTCCTCGTCATCTTCTTCATGAGACGATCGCGAATTTGATCGCTCGCGTCGATGACTATATGTGTAAATTGATAAATGCCCACTGCCGGGGTTGTAGGAGCCACGACTACTGTCGTAGCCAGCATTCGAATCGGCGGCCGCTGCTGCGGCAAGGAATGAACCAATTCCAGCGATTCCACCCCGATAATTCTCTCTGATCTGGGAGCTCGAAGTCGAAGAAGGCGTATCTTGGATCATGAGTCTTGCGATACTCATTGGGTTGCTGTTATCCGTAGGAGCATAAGTAATCCCTGGAACATCGCCAGTGTTGTCAGATTGAGCAACAGAAGGTCCATCCAATCCACGCATGCCAGGGAAAAAGCTATCGATTCCCTTGATTGCACGGAAACGAACCAGGATCTCATCCTCTTGCGGGTAAGGCTCAGATGTAGACGCAGCACCAAGATCAAAGACTGAAGCCAAGCTGTCGATTTCATCACTAGTGATTGTCTCTTCCAGAGGTGGCGAAGGAGGGACTGCGAGCTGACCAAAAGGAGATGAAACACCCGCAGATAGATCAGGTCCGTCAGAAGAAGCGTGGATCGACACAGCCGCCAATGCCGGGACACTAACTGGCGCTGGCTTTCCGGCGAGAATAGACGAAGATGCGGCCACTGTGCTGCTCATAGAGGTGAGAGCCAATGGTTCGGCTTCACGTTCAAACGATCCAGTGTTCATGATACGGTTGAACGCCTCGAGCGCCTCGACTGAGTCCAATACACCATTGTAGCCATGGCGGGCAAGAACCTGCTGGGCGAATAATGTTGTAAATTGGTGAGAAGGAATCTCGCTTGAGACGGTAGACGGGGTATCGCTTGAAGCACTGACAGAAGGGATTGCAGCAGCCGAGTACAACTCTTTCAGTGCTGCGAGCTGAGTCTCTGTAGGAGCCAAGCGCGGAGGAGGAGCAAGAAAAACCCGTTTCGCAGCGCGAGCAGATGATTCGGCAGGCAGATATGTGAACTCGTCAAGAAAGCTTGAGAGCTCTGCGATGCTTGCGTCGAGCTCATCCTGTCGTCGTCGAACTTGGTCTTTGATCTGAGAGATCGTTGGCTGATTGCTAACGTCTGCTGCGCGGACAGTAACGGGAGTGTGATGGATGGCGTCGAAGGCTCTAATCTGGCGCAAGACAGCACCAGTCGAGGCATCATCGTCGTCACTGTCGTCACTGTCACCATCAGTGTTCGCAGTTGATATGGCGAAGGAGAGCTCGTGGCCTTCACTGCGTCTGCGGAGACGTGTGTTGACTGGCCATCGCGGGCTGAGAGTGCTGGTAGTCGAAGGGGTCGAGGCGGTGGCGGGGAATTCAGAGTGCAAGCCAAGTTTCTCGTCGAAGGCAGTAGTGGAAACAGCAGCACCTGCTGAGTGCGCCGAAGAAGAGGCAGCTAAGGCGGTGAAGGATACCGCTTCAACGACGCAGGCGGCTGCGCGAAGGGAGACGGTGGCGGCGAATGCAGCGGTGCGGGTACAGAAGAGTCTGAAAGTCCTGTCCACGGATTTCTTTTCTTCAGAGGAAAAGGAGAGACCCTCGGAGGAACTTCTGCAAGAGTAGTATTTCGTTTTTGACTTTTTGTCAGAGTGAGAGGAGGCTGTGGGAAGTGAGTGAGGAGAGCAGGAGAGCATAAGAAAGAGTGACATACCAAAGGTTGTGACGGAGGAGTTGCCAGAGGAGATGCGCTTCTCGAGAGAGAGTTCATTGAAGGAGTCGACAAGAGTAGCATCGGAGGAGTCGCTGGATGCCGAGTCGAAAGAGTGGATAGAGGCAGTGCGCGAGAGCTGCGAAGAGCGGCACTTCTTCCTGCAAGTGAGCTTCTGCTTGAGGTGGTTGACTCTGGACTTGTAAGGACAGTTGCAAGAGTCAGCGGGCTGTTTCTCGCGGTCAGCGGAAGTCGAAGAGACGACGAAGAGCATGTCGCGGAGGATGGCGATGCCGTCGTCTTTTGCTGAGGATGACGAGGTTGTTGTTGCTGCAGCAGCAGCAGCAGCATGCAGAGAAGAGGGCGGAAGGGAAGGGTTCGCCATTGAGTGCGGTCAGCAGCACAAGCTAATGCGGCGTGGGCGGGTGCGGCTGGAGTAGATCTTTGTTGCGAGAACGAGCTGGCGGATGCTGATTGATAGCAGGCGACGAAGGAGACATGCAAAGAGGAAGAGGAAAGAGGAAACCGAGAAGGAGGAGGATGGGAAGAAGAAGCAGACGAGGAAGGAGACGGTGAAGAGCAGCCCAGCGCGACGAAGACGAAACGCGAGCAGGTTTTCTTCTGGCCGCGCCATTATTTTTGTAGGTAAGGCAGCGCGCGACTCAGATCGACTCAGATCGACTCAGATCGACTCAGATCGACTCAGATCGACTCAATTGACGCACGCCAAGGCCGGCAGCGTTTCCGAACCCGCACTCTATTTCCCGGTGCGCCGCCAAATGGCTGCGTGTCTCCCATGCACGGCTGCAACGCTACGACACAGCTAGCACCCTTTTCGGCCTAGCGTCTAAAGAGCTGACGCGGCCTGCTGTGGCAGTGCCAGGGCCACTAGTGTCTCGCTTCGCCGTCTTGCTGCCAATTAAGCTCAAAACGGCACCACGGCACATTAGCTCAGCCACCGTGCTCTTGCACAGCACAGCCATCAAGGGTTTTGGTTACGCGGCCCGGTGTCGTAGGGTTTCTTCTCACTGTATACTCTGCCTTTGCTTTCGTAGTTTGCCTTAACTCGTCTTTATCTTCGCCGCTATTACTTGCTATCTTACTATCTACTAATACTTACTATCACTAACTTCACTATTACTTCACTATATATTAATCACTCTCTTATCTCTGGTATAAACATCAATATCAAAAACACTCTCAAACTCAAATACTCATCAACGTCCTCCATGCATACGCACTCTACAGCCTTAGAACTTCAAGCTTCGCCAACGCCTCCCTCAATCCATCCCTCACCGCCCGCAGCCCTTCCTTCTCCATCGCAACCGTTTGCTGCCGACGCAACCCTTCTTCCTCCTCCCGCTTCCGCAGCTTCCCTCGTAAGCTCTCTTGCTCCGCCTCCGCTGCACTCACCTGCCGTTTCAGAGCCTCGCGCTCTCCCTCTGCGCGCGCAAGTCGCCGGTCAACCTCGGCCGCCCGCTTCTCGAGCTCGAGTTTCTCCCCACTCATCCGCTCCTTCGCTCCACTCACGCTCTCCATCTCCGCCCGCAGCGCAACCAGCTCACGCTCTTTACGCTCTACCATCCGTTCCATCTTCTGGCTCGTAGCCGTCAGCGTCGCAATCTGCTCGCGCAACTCCTGGCTTTCACGCAGAGCCGCTTGCATCTGTCTCTGGCTGTGATCGTAACGAACTCTCTGTATAATAAACACAATTAGCACCCTTTCATTATTTCGGTGTGATGCGTCATCGAATCCTACTCACCGCTTGTTGCATGCGCTCCTCGACCTCCCGGTCCGAGCTCTTCAACCGATCTTCCGTCTCTGTCAACTGACGTTCGCGCTGGTTAATGATCGTCTTGAGCACCGACATCTCCTGGTTGCTAAAAATACAATTGTATACGTCAGTGATATGCGAAGCAAAACACCCCTGGCACGGTGAAACCTTGCGCAATATCGGCGTCTTTGAAACAATAAACACAAAAGTAAAGGGAAAATACATACAGGCGCTCCATAGCATCCGTAATCACCCCTTCCTTGTCTTGCTTTTCCGCAAGCTCGCTGTCCAAATCGGCAATCCGCTTCTCAAGTTCGCCCTTTTCGCCTTCAAGTTGTCCAATGATCCGCGCCCCTTTCTCCAGCTCGCTGCGCCATAACTCAACCTCGCGATCTGCTTTGCGCTTCGCCTCAAGCAGCTCCTCGCATTGCGCCTCAAGCTTGTCGAGGTCTTCCAGCGCTCCGGCTAGCTGCTCTTCCAAATCCGCCTCGCGCGCCTGTGATCGCCGAAGAATCTCCTCTTTGTCGAGCGCAAGCGCCCGCTCACTCTCGAGCGTCTCCTGAATCTTCTTGATCTCGGCCTCGAGTTTGCGCGCTCGCTCACGCGCGTTCTGCCCTTCTCTCTCGCTCTCTTCTAGCTGGGTTACGACTTTGCGGTACTCGCCGTCTCTAGCCATACTGGCAACAGTCTCGCGCTGCGCAATCAGTAATGGCTGCATCTTGACATACATTTTCCACCATGGATTATCAATCTGCGAAGCCTTGACTGTTTGTGCTATCACTCGAACAGCTTCAGCGCGATAGAGTCTTTTATTTGCATGTCGACGTTGGATATATCCTCTCGCGCGCGCCTGGATCCGGGTCACCAGCTCCCGCACAAGCCTCTCACGACGATCCTCAAGCTCAGCAAGTACTCCGGCGCGGAAGAAGACCTTTGTAACACCAACTCTGTATGCCGCCTTATCGAGCTTCAGGGCTTCGACGATAGTCTTGCACGCACGCTGTCCATCGACATATCCAGCAGACGACTGAGCACGCGTCATCTTTGCATACCCTTCATCCCGCGACACCAAAATCTCATACCGCTGTCTAAACTCAGCAAACGACAAGCGATTAGGGAATCCAGTACGAGCAATTCGAATACCTTCCAAGACACCATTGCATCGCAACTGATCGAGGACAAGCACCTTGTCCATCAACTTCGGTCGCTTCGCATGGTTAGGCAAGATACAACGCACAAAGTGTGGATGGGTAGATCCAAGCTGACCCATCAAACTCGTCAATTGCTCTTTATGTCTCTGAGCAACAGTACGGAATAACCCCTTTCGGCGTCGAGTACCCTCGCTAGATCCGGCTTCGCCATCCTCGGCAAAAAGTCTCGCGACATGACTTTCGCTAGATTGACTGAGTAGCTGAGTAATGTTATCATTCAAAGGATCCTTGTTTTTCTCTAGCCATCCTTCGGTGTTGTAATCGACATCAGCTGCGTAGTGCGTCAAGCGGAATCCTTGGTTCAATAACGACGGTTTATACTTGTCGGACTTTTTGTCCCATAGAGCGTGTAACTTTTCAGTAAACGACTGATCTGTGGCTCTAGGCATCACACAATCTTCATCCAAGCAAGAAAATATACCAATCGGCTATTTCAACGTTAGCAAATTTCTCAAGATTCAAAAGCCGATACTCACTTTAGACTTCTCGATCAAATCAATAGTTGGCTGAAGATCATGACCAAAATCAATAAACTGCCACTCAATATTCTCTCTAGCATACTCTTCCTGCTCAAGCACAAACATATGGTGATTAAAAAACTGTTGCAACTTCTCATTGGTATAGTTAATACATAACTGCTCAAACGAGTTCGTCTCAAAGATCTCAAATCCGGCAATATCTAACACGCCTATAAACATTGCACTGCTGCTATCGCGCTCAAGAACCTCGTTGATCCGGCCCACTAAATACGCGAATCCACGCTCGTAAATCGCCTTTGCAAGCGCGTGAATCGAAAACTGCACCTGCGCCGCCGTGCGCGATTGATCGACCCAATCCCGACCAGCCTTGACGCGCGGTAGCAATAATGCTTTTGAAAACGCATCAACGGGAACACCAAGGACATGACAAAGCTTTTCAACTTGCGAGTACTGCAAGATTTTGGCTTGTCCTGAAGATCTCTCAGCGCCAATTTCAAGATTTCCAATGTGTAAAACGATCGCAATTACACGCAAGAAATCTTCTTGCTCCCGATCAGTAAAGCCCATGATTCGGAAAGCCTCCAATAAGTTCTTGAACTCATCAGCATCTGAGACGCCGGGAATCGACTTGTTGCCTCCTTTGACGTAATTATAGTCAGAGACCTTTCCGTCCAACAAAAAGAGCTCACGCAAAGACTCTGAAGCTCCGCTGAGCAATTGATAAAACACATGGTAATTTCTCTCCATAGGACTCTGCGTGACAACACGAGTCTTTTCCAGAAGATAGTAGTCAATATAAGCCCCCGCAATCTGACCAGACCGGCTGAATCCAATTTTAATAAACTTGCCAAATCGCGAAGAGTTATTGTTCCGTGCCGTCTGCGAATTTCCAAATGCCTCCAAGATCGGGTTAGCTTGTAAGATCTGCTGTTCAAACGAACCAGTGTTTGACTTTAATCCGGTAGCGCTGTTTGAGGTGACTGCCGCAAGATACTGAATCACTTTCTTTGTGTTTTCAGTTTTTCCCGCGCCAGACTCACCGGTAACCAAGATAGACTGGTTCTCGTGCATCTCTAGCATACGGCGGAATGCAAGGTCAGTTATGGCGTAGATATGTGGAGGTAATTCGTCACGAGATTTGTTTTTGTAAAGAGACAGGTACTCTTTATTGTAAAGCGATAGACTGCAGTAGGGGTTTACAGCAACCAAAAACAAACCGGAATAAGTCTATTCAAGTCAGCTCTGGCCAAGTAAATCAATGAAAGATGTCATACGTAAATCATGTCTGCCATATATCGAGTTTCAATGTTATGAACGACGGAAGCTTCGTTCAGGTGCGTTAATTCAGCCATATCGTTTGCCTTGTCGAATTTTGGCGGATTAACCCGTTCAGCGTCAATCTTGTTAACAACACGCTCCTAGGAAATGTTAGCTGTTATTAGCACTATCGTTCCACAATACTTACCGAATCATCTGTGCAAAGGACATGTAGCATTCCATCCTCGTTTTCCTGCGTAACAAATCCCTTGACAAAAGCTTTCTCGCTGTCAGGAATCCACACCCACTTCTTTCCCGCAAACTCAGCGCTATCGCCTTCAACCGCGACCCCCTCATCCGTATCCTGAAATCCATTTTTCCCTCGAGCGCTGTCACGGTCGCTGTCTGCACCGCTTTGCTCTAACACACTCTTGATCTGGCTCGGCGTGAAGGTGTGAACGCGCTTGTTTGGGGTATTCGCGTTGATTGAAAAATTGCGGCCATGAGGCAGGTTCTGAGAAATAGGCGTAAGCTTAGTGGGCGAAGCAGAACGCGAACTGCTTGCTGAAGGTGTCGTCGATCGCATCATTGTCGATACTCAAGACAATGTTGCCGATATGCGCATATATCCAAAATTGCAAGTGTTCCCTTCGTGATAGCGAATTTCCCAAATCGATAGCAGACAACACCAGTGTAAACAACAGTAAGAGCCGAAATATCCCAAGCGCGGCTCAGGGTTTAAAGCTCACTAAACCGGGTGATCGAATGCGGGAGGTTTTCGAATTGGCCACAACGCAGGTATCAGCTGTGCTAGAAATCACAGTAGACAAGAAAATATCCAAAAGACTGAAAAATTAGAGTATCCTACAAACAAACAGATCTAAAACTGGCGCGTGTTAGACAGATCAGCGCTCACCAAAGACTGCTACGAACTTGATACGTGACCCCGTGATTTCGTGTAAGGTTTAATCAACGAGTAAACACCAGTCCCGGAATATGTAAACATTCGCCGTCGGCAGGGCAACAACACACCCTAACCTTATATGTAATATTTTACGTAATATTGACACAGAGCCCTTTCGATCACACTGAACATCGGTTTATTCAATTTATGATAGAAGAGTTGGCGTTGTGAATATCAGTTCTGCAGCATTCAGACGGTATCAATTGTCATAAACTGATCCTAGTATCACTTGCTACAGTTTAGTATAGCTTTGCTTTAGATTTACAGTGATAGATTCACATTTATAAGTGCATTATGGCTGATGAAGGAACCAAGGTACGCTGTTGATCAGATCAATATCAACGATATCCTCAAACCTAACAATCTTAGGCACTTTCGGTGTTGTACTGCGGCGTGTGCACATTTCCACCAGAGGTATATATATCAACCGTGCAAGAATTATAGAGAGTGCGAGATTACTGACGGAAGTGTAGTACTGTGAGTTTGGAGGTACTCTTGCGAAGTGCAAAGAGTGGTTACAAGAGGAGCATGAGGATATATATAACCAGCTCTACTCAGAAGGTATTCATTACTACCATTTTTATTGGTTATTCACAAGAAACTTACGATATGCAATAGACTCACTGGCAAAGGCCACTGAGGGCCTTTCACTAGAAGCCAAAGAAAAGGTTGAACGCGAGATCCAAAAGCTGCAAGCCAAAGAAGCAAACAAAGCCGAGAAAGAGCTCAAGAAGAAAATGGCGAGCAAAGTTATCGTCAAGCGAGTCGAAAGATCGAAAAGAAAACACGTTATCGCGGTTTCAGGAGTCGAGGTATTTGGAATCGATCCGAAGAAACTGGCAAAGACTTTTGCGTCAAAGTTTGCTACTGGAGCGTCAGTCACCAAGAATCCTGAAGGAAAAGACGATATTGTTATTCAAGGTGATGTTGGCGATGAAGTGGAAGAGTACGTGACCGCTCTTTTAGAAGAGAAGGGACTAGACGGTGTTAAGGTCGAGCGAACAGAAGACAAGCCTAAGAAGAAATCGCAGCAGTAAATTTGATTTGCCTATGTACGATTTGTGCTGTGACAAGAAAAATGTGAGCAAGATTTGCTTATACAAACGCAGCATATGTATTTCTAATCTATAATATAAAACGAACAAGAAATCAACAAAAAAAAACAAAAAAATGATTGTACACAAAAGCTAGTAATGAAAAATGAATGAATATAAAAACAAAATGAAGGACTGAAATCAAATAATAGCTGATTTTATAGCTCCTTCCAGCGCTGTACCCCATATAACATCGTTCCAACCCATAAAATTCTGTACAAAAGAAAGTATGAAAAAATGTATCCTCTTACACTAAAATGATACATGAGCTTCCTTTCTGTTCTAGCTCATTCTTTTAAAACCCAGCCCTCTCAATACTGTTTACGTATTGGCCTCTAGGGCCTGCATCTGCACCAACTCGTAGTACTTGGACTTGTTATTCAGCAACTCCTGGTGAGTTCCGTACTCCAAGATCTTTCCATGCTCAAACACAAAGATCACATCTGCCTTCTGGATCGTCGACAGTCTGTGCGCAATCGAGATAGTAGTACGGCCCTTGGACGCAGCGTCCAGGGCAGCCTGCACGACTTTTTCGGACTCGGAGTCAAGAGCCGATGTAGCCTCATCGAGCAACAGAATCTTAGGCTCTCTGATCAAAGCGCGAGCAATCGCAATACGCTGCTTCTGACCACCGGACAACAAAGCTCCCTTTGAACCACAAAGAGTCTCGTATCCGTCGGGAAGGGACACGATGAAGTCGTGGATGTTCGCCTGCTTACAGGCGGCAATGATTTGCTCCTCGGTAACAGGTTCAACACTTCCGAGCTCGACGTTCTCACGAATCGATCCAGCGTAAAGAGTAGGTTCTTGAGAGACAAGGGCAATTTGTTTACGGTATTCGTTGATGTTGAAGGAAGCAATATCCTGGCCGTCAAGAAGGATCTGACCGGACAGAGGGCTGTAGAAACGCTCCATCAAACCGATAGTGGTAGACTTTCCGCATCCAGAAGATCCTAAATTAATTCATATAAGTATCTGTTCATAAAACAAGTTGCACAAAAATACTCACCAACAAGGGCAATGAACTGGCCAGGCTTAATCTTCAAGTTCAGTCCTCTCAGAACTGGAACTTGAGGACGAGTAGGATATCTAAAGTGGACACCCTTGAACTCAACCTCACCCTTCACATTCTCCGGGGTAGTGCCCTCGTTGCTCCAGGTGTCGATAACAGGCGACATCTCAAAGAGCTTCTTGATGTTTTGAGTGGCCTGGTAAGCCTTGCCCATATCAGGAGCGAATGAGAATATGACTCCAGCCGACTGCGCTCCGAAAACGACAGCCATGAGAGTAACATAAAACTGGAACAAAGTGTACTCTCTAGTTCGCAAAAATCGCGAACCGTACCAGAAAGAAAGAGCCATGATGAAGTAGATCATACCCTGGGCAAGACCGTACAAGAAAGCAGAGTAGTGGGTAGCCGGGCGGTTGCTAACAATCAAATGATCGAGGTCCTCCTTGAAGTGGCTCATGACATCGTCTTCTCTGGTCAAGGCAGCGACGGTACGGATTGAAGACGAAGCCTCGCATGCATAAGCAGCCGAAGCCATGTGAGAGGTCTGGTTTTTGCGGTTAAACTTGGCAAGAATGTAGAATCTGTAGAAACCAGCAAAGAGCAAGATAGGCACACAAGCAGAGCAAACGAGACCAAGGTTCCAACCAATTATAACACTAAGAGTGACAGACGAGACAACAATCATCATGGACGTCAAGATCTGGCCAAGAGTAGTTCCCGAAAGACCATCCACAGCCTGAGCATCGCGCGAAAGAGTACTGGTGAGCGAGCCGGTAGTGTTCTCATCACGATCGAAGAAGGAGATATCCATACGGAGCATCTGGCGAAGAGTCATGAGACGAATACGGCGCACAAGCTTCTGACCGGCGTAAGCAAACATGCTGAGCGAAATAATAGCGGCAATGAAAGCGACGACGGAAAGCATGAAAAAAAGACCAGCAAAGACATCAATCTCGCGAAGCATAAACTCACGGTCCTGAGGATAAGAGCGGAAAGCCTCAATACAGCGACCGTAGAACAAACCAAGAGCAGGATAACTCAAACCAAGGACTCCAGAGAAGAATCCACCGACAAGGTTAAACTTGATTTCAGGAGTAGCAAGGTCGAGAATAAATCCGATAGTGTCGAAGAATCCGTAGCGAGCAGAGGCATCCTCGAGCTCGCCGGCAGAGACTGCCATGCTCGAAACAGATTTGCCCGTGCGGGTCTTGTGAAGCGCAAGAAGTTTCTCAGTCTCGCCATTCTTCTCGTTTTCAGCGTCATAGGATACCTTTTCGTCAACAGATGAAGCAGAGATGGAAGAGTCCTCGCTCGACGAAACCTCGTGAGTGTGGCTCTTAAGCTCGGCAATGAGTTCTTCGTTTTGCTGGTGGATCTTCTGAGTCTCAACCAACTCAAAGTAATCACCCTTCTTAGCCAAAAGCTCGTTGTGAGTTCCCATCTCTAGAATAACACCTCTGCGCATAACAACAATGCAGTCAGCATCCTTGATAGTAGACAAACGGTGAGCAATAACGATAGTAGTACGGTTCTTTGAAGCACGGTCCAGAGCTTCCTGAACGACTCCCTCGGACTTGGTGTCCAAAGCAGAGGTCGCCTCATCAAGCAAAAGAATCTTCGGGTTTCCAACAATGGCGCGGGCAATAGCAATACGCTGCTTCTGACCGCCAGACATCAAAAATCCACGCTCACCAACGTTGGTATCCATGCCTTCGGGAAGAGAGTTGATAAAGTCCCAGGCGTTAGCTTGCTTGCAAGCCTCGACGACAAGATCATACTTTTCGGTAGGAGAAACGTGTTCGTATGGAGTTCCAATAAGACCGTGAGCAACGTTGTCAAAGACAGAGCAAGAAAAAAGCGAAGGCTCCTGGGACACAAGAGCAATCTGAGATCTAAGCCAGCGGGTGTTGATTTCTTCAACATTGACTCCATCAAGCAAAACCTCTCCATCAAGCGGCTTGTAGAAACGCTCGAGAAGACCGACGATAGTAGACTTTCCCGATCCGGAAGCACCGACAAGAGCAACGGTCTGGCCGGCCTTAATTTTGAGATTGTAGTGGTCAAGGACAGTAACGTTAGGGCGCGAAGGATAGATAAAACGGACGTCACGAAGCTCGATATCTCCGTTAACCGAATCAAGTTTCTTGCCGGTCTCGAGAGAAGAGTCGATAACAGACTGGCGATCGATAGTCTGGAAGATCTTGCCGGCGGCGGCGATACCGTTGGTAATGCTACGGACGTGAGGAGAAATGTTGGAAATAGCATATGTTCCCTGGACCATGACCATCAAGATAGCAATGACCGCCGAAACCGAAAGCTCGTCACGAGCAAGAAAGCGGGATCCCTGCCAGAAAGCAAGAGAGTCGTTGCTGAAGACACCGAGCCACATAGTTCCGGTCATGACACCAACAGCCAAACCGGCCTTGATGGCATATTTCTCGGAGATAGCAAGGAAACTGTCGTATTTGACACAAAGACGATCTTGAATACCAAAAGCCTGGACATTGCGAACACTCGAGAGAACTTCCTCGGCAAGGGTACCACCGATAGAAACACCACCAAGAGCAAGCTTGTAGTATTTAGTCATCTTGCCAGACGAAATGAAGAAAGTGACGAGGATGAAAACGGCGACGGACAACATGATAAATGTGAGCTTGTACGATCTCACGAATCCGACGATAAAAGCACCAAAGAAAGTAGTCACGTTGGAAATAATGAAGCCAACCTACGCTTGTTAGTTTATGTCGATCAGAGGTAAAGAGGTACATACCTTTTCGGACATAGCATCCTGAATAAGTAAAGTATCCGACGAGATACGAGTAGTAACCTCACCGGATCCAAGACGATCGAAGTAGGCAATGTTCTGCTTGAGGGTAGCCTTTAAGTAGTTCTCACGGATACGCGACGAAAGAACTTCACCACGGTCGATGAAGACGTACATTTCGATGTAAGAGAGAATAACATCGGCGATACCGATGTAAACAAAGAAAAGGACCAAATAGCCAACTCGGCGCTGGAACTCGTCGGGAGAGATGTAGTTGTCCATGAAATCCTGATAGTAGTCGTAGCCATATTCGGTGCTGTTGAACCAAGGGAATGAGGTCTGGTTAAAGGAGGTGCCGTTGTAAAACGAATCGGTGTAGGTACCGTTAAAGAAGATCTCGTTCTCGTAAGGATTGTAGCGATAGTAGTTGGTGAAGAGCTCAGTTATCTGGCCAAAAATGACGGTCATGAGAGGCTTGGCACAGCCCTCAAGGATACCAGCAAAGGTTCCAATCATGAGAAGAGCAGTGTCGGAAGGCGTCACATAACGAAACATCGAGAAGAAGCCGGCGGTAATCTCAGGCACGTTGACCTGATCACGAAGGATCTGCGCATCGCGGGGAGCAAGGAATGAGAATTCGTCCGCGTTCTTAGGCAAATCGACCTTGGACGACTGCTCGTTGCCGAGGAGCGGTGTCGTTTGCGAGGGTGCCACGCTTTCGGCCTTCAAGTTCTTCTCGTCAGAAGACATGATTGGCAAAGATCACTGTCGAGAAGAAGGAGAAGAGGGGCGGGAGAGGGAGAGGGTTGAGGGACGGAAAAAGAAAGAGAGACAGCAAGCAGGCAGAATTGGTGTTTGGAGATGTGAGTGTGTGCTTGAGTCAGGCCGAGCTGCTAGGTCGGGGTTGGCAGACGGCACAAAGGCCCCTGCTGGGAACTAGAGACTTCTGCTGATGAGCTCCCAACCACGGCCTGCACCACCATAAAGCCTGCCAGAGTCTATTCTCGTCACTTCTACGCGATCTGAGCTGTGGTGCTCGCCAGATTCCCGCCTCTTACTGCTTCAACTACGCTGCTCTTCCGCCAAACACTGCCATCTCTTTCCGTTTCTCTCGCGACTCGCCATCGTGCGGCATATCAAGGTTTTAATGATAAGACTGATCCCAGGGTAAGGGCTCTATTTTCGCTTGGAGTGGCCCTCCGGCACTAGACAGGCACGAAATAGGGTTTAGACATATCTAATCGGGTTATCAGTAGATATGCTGATTCTGGGCAGTGGTTATGAATGAGAGTATGTAGAAGGAATGAATTATTATTATACATAAAAATAAAGTGAAGAGCCCTTGGAGAAAGTATTCAGTGCTTTTTGCAAGTAAATAGTGCGAGTTCGCTCAGTTGTCTGGGAGTCACTGCAGAAACAGCCCGATGGCCACCATCTCCAGAGACATATCCCCGAGCTCAGGTCCACTCAGAGCCAGATCCGTCGTTAATATCGAACTCGCAGCGTTTTACGTTGGTGCTGATTGGGGATTTTACTCGTTGTATTGCTTCATATACTGGGTCTATTCACTTCCATCAATACGTGTCATTTACTGTACTGCTGTTGTGCTACTGACAATCTTCATTACGTAACGTATCAGCCTGACACCTCATCTCATCCAATATCTGACTAAATACCTGACTAGTTCACAATTCTTCGCACAGAACACCAAATCTTCACACTCCTAACCTCCATCTCCGCTTTTCACCACGCGAAATGCAATTTATCGTCAACACTTCGCCAGACTACGAACTCTGCTCAAGAGAGAACTAATAGTGACAGAACTAGTATTGTGTGTAGATATGCACAGGACAAAGCATACACAAAATAAACAAATGTGACCAAAATGAACGATAAAAATAAAAGAAATAGCTATCAAATGAGTGGCAATAGAAACAATAATCCCAACTAGTATGTAACAAAAAACGCCTAGACATATACATCTATCAAACTCTAAAAAATTTCCCATGTGCACATGCTTCTCATACTATTTATGCTCCCATTCTCCTCCCCTCAACCCCTCTAATAATATCAACTTCTTCCAACTGTACACAAGAGCAATTTAGTGCTCCTCGAGAGCTTGCAACTTGACAAGCTCGTAGTAGCGCTCCTTTCTCGCTAACAACTCCTGGTGTGTTCCTTGCTCAACAACTTTTCCGGCCTCGAAAACAAAGATTACATCAGCGTTCTGGATTGTTGAGAGTCGGTGAGCAACGGCAATAGTGGTACGACCCATGGCGGCAGCATCGAGAGCAGCTTGAACGACCTTCTCGGACTCGGAGTCAAGTGCAGAGGTAGCCTCGTCAAGCAACAACACCTTGGGCTTACGCACAAGAGCGCGGGCGATTGCAATACGCTGCTTCTGACCACCTGACAACAAAGCACCTTTCGAACCGCAAGGAGTCTCGTATCCCTCAGGCAGGGACATAATGAAATCGTGGATGTTAGCCTGCTTGCAAGCCTCCTCGACTTCTGCATCAGTGACGAGACGGTGCGAACCAAGCTTCACGTTGTGGCGGATAGAACCGGCATACAAAGTAGGCTCCTGCGACACAAGCGAAATAGCCTCACGGTACTTGGAGATCTTGAAATCGGTAACGTTGTGGCCATCGAGCATGATCTCACCGTTCGAAGGACGGTAGAATTCTTCAATAAGCGAGATAGTAGTCGACTTTCCGCATCCAGAAGCACCGACAAGAGCAACATACTGGCCAGCCTTAATCTTCAAGTCCAATCCACGCAAAACAGGGACATCCGGACGAGTCGGGTAACGGAAATGAACGTTCTTAAACTCGATATCACCGTTAACCTCTTCCGGAAGATCCTCGCCATCATCTGACCACGCATCAATCATCGGGGTGCGCTCGAGCAAAATCTTGATGTTCTTCGCGGCCTGAATAGCCTTGCCCATATCAGGAGCAAGAGAGAACACGAATCCAGCAGACTCGGCACCAAACACAACCGACATGAAAACCAAGTAGAACTTGAACAAAGTGTATTCACCAGTTCCCAAAAGCGAACCACCATACCAGGTAGCAAGAGCCATGATGAAGAAAATGGAACCCTGGCAAAGACCATAGAAGAAAGCCGACTTCAAGCTAGAAGGTCTGTTCTTTCTAATCATCTCGGAAAGGCGGGCGTGGTAGGTCTCCCACACATCAGACTCTCTCGTCAAAGCAACAACAGTGCGAATAGAGCTAGTGGCTTCGCAGGCAAAAGTCGAAGTGTTTGCGTTCTCGGTCTTAACCTTAGCTTCGAACTCGGTAAGAAGGTAGAAACGGTAGAATCCGCAAAAAATCAAAACAGGGACACTGGCGGTGAGAACCAATCCAAACTTCCAGGCAATCGCAATAGAAATGATAGAAGACACAAGAACAGTCATGAGCGCGTCAAAAATCTTTCCAAGGGTAATACCTCCAAGACCTTCGACAGCCTGAGCATCGCGAGACAAAGTTCCGGTCAAAGAGCCGACAGTGTTCTCATCACGGTCGAAGAATGAAATATCCTGACGGATCAACTGCTTGAAAGACATGTGACGAATTCTGCGGACAAGCTTCGACGAAGTGAAGCCAAAGCAGGCACTCGAAACAAAGTTCGAGATACCGAGCGAACAGGCGAGCAAGAACAAAAAGCCAGCATTTCGCTGCAAGATGTACTTCAAATATTCACGATCGAAAATGGAACCAATGGCTTCCATCTGAGCACCCCAAAGGAGACCAAGAGCAGGGTATCCCATACCATTCATGAAGCAGGCAAACATACCAACGCCGTTCCAGAAAAGCTCAGGGCGCGACAAATCGTAGATAAACTTGAACGCCTCAACAAAAGTAGGCTCCGGCTGTTCCTCGGCAATCATTTCGTTGAAGGCAACAGATTGGCGAGTCTTGGTCTTGGAAAGCGCGAGATGGGTGTTGGTCCGGTAAGAAGTAAGCTCGATGTCATCCTCAGCAGCCTCCGCGGCCAACTTCTCTTCGTCGGCAATCTTGGCTTGAGTCTGCTCCTTCAAAGTCTCAATCTGCTGAGCCTTGACAAGCTCGCAGTACTCGCCGTTACGGGCAAGCAACTCGGTATGAGTGCCCATCTCAAGGATACTTCCACGGCGCATGACAACAATGCAGTCAGCATCCTTGACAGTCGATAATCTGTGAGCAATAACGATAGTTGTACGGTTCTTGGCAGCACGGTCAAGAGCATCCTGAACAATACCCTCAGACTTGGTGTCAAGAGCCGAAGTAGCTTCGTCCAAAAGCAAGATCTTGGGATCAGCAACAATAGCACGGGCAATAGCAATACGCTGCTTCTGACCACCAGACATGAGGAAACCGCGCTCACCAACAGAGGTATCGAGACCTTCGGGGAACTTCTCAATGAATGTCCAAGCATTGGCCTGCTTGCAAGCCTCAATAACGAGAGACTCCTTCTCCTGTGGGGAGCAGTACTCGTACTTGGTACCAATCAAACCGTATGCAATGTTCTCAAAAATAGAGCAAGCGAAAAGAGTAGGCTCCTGCTGGACAAGCGCAATGTTCTGACGAAGCCACTTAATGTTGAGAGACGTAATATCATGGCCATCGAGGGTGACATGACCGTCGATGGGATTGTAGAAACGCTCGATAAGACCAATGATAGTAGACTTTCCAGATCCAGAAGAACCAACCAAAGCGACGGTCTTTCCGGCAGGAATCTTGAGGTTGAAGTCATTGAGAATGGTAACGTTGGGACGCGACGGGTAAATGAACTTGATGTCGGTGAGCTCAATGTCACCGGTAATCTCGGGAAGAATGTCGCCGCTCTCGTCAGAGGAATCGACAGCCGAAACACGGTCGATGGTGGCAAATATCTTTGAACCAGCGGCAATACCGGAAGTCATGGAAGAGAGGTAAGGAGAGATGAGAGCAAACGAGTAGGCACCTTGGAAAATGGCAAAGATGATCTGTAATATGGATTAGTACACAGAACAGAGATGACGTGCAGAGAAGAGGAAACTTACGGTGATAATAGTACCAGCAGTAATTTCGCCATTGGCAAGCATGCGTCCACCCTGCCAGTAAGCCATAGCGTCAGTAGAGAAGGAGCAAAGATACATAGATCCACTCATCAACCCGACAGCGATACCAGCCCAGATGCCCCAGTATTCACTAATCTTCAAGAAATTGTCGTAGGAAGCGGACATGACAGCCTCGATACCGAAAGCCTGGACGGTGCGGACACTGGAGATGACCTCCTCGGCCAAAGTACCACCGACGGCATATCCGTCCTGAGCCTTCTTCTCGTATTTGACCATGTAGACGGTTGCGGCGCCAGTCGTGGCGATGATGGAGACGAGGATAACAAGCATGATGAACGTGAGGATATAAGACTGCGAGAAGGCAACAGCCATAGCAGCGAAGAAAGTAGTAGTGTTCGCAACAATGAAAGCAACCTTCTCAGAAATAGCCTCCTGAACAAGGATGGTATCGGCGGTAATGCGGGAAGTGATCTCACCGGACCCAAGTTTGTCAAAGTAGCCGATGTTCTGCTTCAAGGTAGCAGCGAGGTAGTGCTCACGGATACGAGCAGAGAGAACTTCACCACGGTCAATGAAGACAAAGGTCTTGATGTTTGAAAGTACAACGTCACCGATTCCCAAATACACAAGATAGAGAGCGAGGTTGTTGATGGTACGCTGGTATTCGTCGTGAGAGACAGGATAGGTCTCCATTCCGTACATGTTTGTGGTGTTGTAGAAGGAGCCGTCGCTGTAGGTGTATGCATTCATTGTCATGTTGTAGGAAACACTGGGGTCGTATCCGGTGAAGGTGTTGGTGACGCGACCGAAGAGATAAGCCATCGCGGGCTTGAGACATCCTTCGAGGAAGGCAGCGAGGAAACCGATGAACAAGATGACTCTGTCGCCCTGGTTGGCGTAGCGGTAGAGGGTAAAGTAGGTAGCTGCAGAAGGCTTTGTTTCGACTTGATCGCGAAGAATTTTGGCCTCGTGTTCGGGGAGGGAGGCAAACTCATCGACGGGCTCGAGGGAAGCGTAGGATTTGATGGAAGGAGTCTTGAGTGACTTCCTAAAGCGAAGCTTCTCGAGGAGGGTTGAAGCCATCGAGGATCCACGTGAGGAGATGGAACCCTCGGCGACATCCGAGAGGCTTGAGGACGAGTTGAGGGGTGTTTTCTCATCCATAAT
Source organism: [Lipomyces] yamanashiensis (assembly GCA_030572775.1). Lineage (NCBI taxonomy): Eukaryota > Fungi > Ascomycota > Lipomycetes > Lipomycetales > Lipomycetaceae > Myxozyma > [Lipomyces] yamanashiensis. Next base: position 170,719 of record JAJMBS010000024.1, read on the forward strand.
GGTCTTGTCGGACATGTTCTGTAGTGCTCTGTTGATCGAAAATGGGGTTAGTTTGAGTGTCTATGCCATCTATGGCGTCTGGAGAATGTCTCCAGATAAGAGGATCGACGCGATACCGACTTACCAGGCGCGCGACAGTTGCTTTGCTCGGCTCGCTTTTTTCCCAGGAAGTACGCTGGCTGGAGAACAAAGAATCGAACGAGACGCGACCGACGAGTTATCAGTAAATAGAACAGGAGCGCCTCCACAAGAATTTAAGTATAAACGGGGCCAGTTTGCGTTTGTAATCAGTGCTCGCTGGTATCGTGGCTCTGATGGTCTGTGTCGCCAATCTGTGAAACCGCGCTTACCTGTAAAGCGCAAGGCAGTCCTTGCTGCAACCGATACATAGTAAATTGCGTGTAGTGGTTCGCAACCGGCGTGGATCTTTTCAGTTTAGAGTTCACGCGCTAGCCGGATCAAGCAGTCTGTTCCTTCCTCGTCCTGAACTCTCCCGCCTCAACCCTGCCAGCGAGTACCCGTATTCGCTATCGTCAGCGGACTGACGAGCTTGAAACTGCGAGCGCTCGTCCGCACGGGGTCCCTGAGCACTCTGTTTGTTGCAAATAGATCCCATTTCGTACACAGATTCCGGTAGACGGGACTGCCCCGCGACTCGATAGCAGATTGCGGGTTCACGATATCCTCTATCGCGGACGCCCGCTGTTATCGCGCCTTATCGCGCTCACGGGAGTCGCCACTGGTTCATTGCGTGCCTGGCTGTGCCAATGACTAGCTGGGAGGGGTCGACGGATGAGTACAGAAGGGAGTTTGGCGGGAGTCAACGCACGCAGCTATTGTCATGCAATCGACAGTGTCTGAGGAGGATACTTCCGTTTGGCGGCGACTCAATAAGATGTCTGCCTCGTAGACTCGTAACGTGTATTGGGTTTAGTCCTGATTGAGTCAACTAGATAAGAGCATCTTCAATCGGCGGTATTGCTTATTCGCGCAGGTTGCAAACAGAACTCGATCTTGACACTGAATAAGCATCTCCTCTCCGCTGGCTATCTTCATCGCCCTCCCAATCCAGCGCTGAATGGCACCCGCGCCGTAGCTATGACAGTAATGGCGCGCGCCAGAAGCGGTAGCGACGAGAGAACGAGCCAGAAGAGGCGTATATTTATTACCTGCAAAAGCAGCCGATCCGGATCACGAGCTAGTCACAGATTCTCTTCTAATCTCATCTCAGTGTGGATTTCGACAGGCCGAAGCTGCTTCGAGAAGAGTCAGCCATCCGAGCACCGGGCGCCGCCTTAGATGCTCGGCATTCTTACGCGGGTGTGCCCCTTCTGGCATTCATGCGCAGGACAGAGTATTGCGGATTGTTAATTATTCTTTGTCTATTGGAGTGATTCACCTGAAAGCGACGCGGAGCCCGTACGCTCGATAGTCGCTTAGTCCGCAATCCTCCGACCGACCGTTGAGTCGATAAGAAAACTACTCTCTGGACCTGGTCCGCGCTACATAGAGTCCGCGATATCAGGAAAGAGTGTTGGAGACCGACGGCAAATAAGCAGCTGGTAATTAGATTTGTATCTATAGCAGCTTGTTTGTTCTATTGTGTGGTTCTGGTTCGTTAAGTTACCGTAGTAGCTATGGACACTAGTGCTTCTGCAAATACTGATCTGGTGATAATTACTCGTCGCGTGCCTTTCATATGCAATGCGTAGAGAGTATAAGAGAGTATACTATTCCATAGCAATCTGGTAATTAATCTAACTAGTCTATTTAGTGTGCGTAGTCTGCTTTGTTGCATGGTTGTTGCACATTGTCTACTGTGCTCTCTAATTGATATCAAACACCGGTTCGGTAGCTGATGCCTGAAATCGTCTACGCAATAATCATCGGTGGTTAGCAAATTCAAACAGGCGCAGAACCACCTGTCAGTTTGTTCTTGAGCATTGTTGGAATAATGTGCTGGTCTGAGTTGACAGAGTACTCCGACTAGGGTGTGTGTCTATGATATCGCAGTCCTTAAGCCAAAGGTGTTCTAGCTATCCATTTCTCACTGCGCAGTTCAGTATCAGGTTGCGTCTTCATAGCTAACTTGTATTATGATTTATGCTCCAGCATTCTGTTATCAGTGTCCAGCTGTATATGTTCCTGCTCTGATCCAGCCTGATGCGATGCCTGAGCAGGTACTGCGTCTTGTCAGCACTCGCAGCCTGAATAGTAAACAATCTCCACTCTATCTCACATTTTACTCTTCCTCTTCTCTTATATCTCTTACTCTTCTTTATCTCTCTTCTATTCTCTCTCAACAATCCATAACCAAAACACTGTAGAGACAAGCACTCAACGACCTTACCGCCGCAGCACATGACGGCTTGGCCGGCAACTTATTTTGGGTACCATACTCATCCCGTTGCATACAATATAGTACTACATTAGCCGTACGAATCCCTCCACAACACAACCCGGCGTGTGACTGTTCAAATAATCGAGCCACCAAAACAGTTAGCTGTGTTGCCTCTTTGTTGTCCGTCGCTGTCTTTGTTCTCGTCTGCTCCTCCACCACGAATGACATCTTCGTGAGAATAAATCAAGCCTGATATACTCTCGGAACTGCTTATAATTGCCCTGCCTCGCCGTCAGATCTTTGGTTTTCGTGCTCTGCGTCCGCTGGCACTGAAGTTTTTTTGGTCCGCTTCCGTCCGCAGATGCCGCTAGCATCGTCGTCCTCCAGCTTCTCTACAAAACCAGCATCCTCTGTATCTCAAACTACCGCTTCTGCATCGGATCCACAGTCTCAGAGTACATTCAGCTTTGTTCATGACAGGAATGTGGTTGTCGTGAACTCGCCGTCCAGATCAACTCCGCCTTCCTCGCCACAACAAAGTCAGCCCCCACTTGGTGGTGCATTCTCTACCAACTCGGCCTCTGCATTTTCTTCGAATCCCTCGCCTTTCCCTTCTCCGAGTCACTCGTCGTTCTCATCGTCGCCTAGAAAAATGAGGGAAGACCTCGACGTTGCGTCCGGCGTCGGCGCTCTAGGCCAGGATCGGGCTGCAAACTCGTCCCCGACATCCGGAGAAACGGAAACCTCGACTTCGGCATCCAACTCTTCATTTCGACTATCAAACAAGGTCCCCAGTTTATCTTCTTCCTCTGCCGGCACCGTCTCTGACTCCTCCGAGCGGCAATCTCTTGATTCACAGGCGCCATCAGTCGACACATTAAATGCTTCGGAAGAGAACCCGGGTAAGACGGTTGCTGCTTCTCTTTCCCTGGATCTTGTCGTTTCTCCACAAGAGGTCGATATCTACTCTGGGCGGAAATCGATTGCCTGGTTCACGATTTTGGAAGACATGGGCCAAGGAGCGTACGGACAAGTCAAGCTTGCACAGTACAAGCCTCCGCGGCATGAGGTGCGTCCAACTTCCGTACGTTAATAGATTTGTGGAGTTGCTTATTTGCAATCACTGCTAACTAATTTCTGTTTGTTTCTTTTAGAAGGTTGTCCTCAAATATGTTACAAAGAAACGAATTTTAGTCGACACCTGGATCCGGGATCGAAAACTCGGCACTCTGCCATTAGAGATACACGTTTTAAAGTATTTACAGAGCTATCCGCATCAAAACGTCGTTGACATGCTTGATTACTTTGAAGACGAGATGAACTATTACATAGAAATGGCACCGCATGGAATTCCCGGTATGGATCTGTTCGATTACATTGAACTTCGGACCGAGATGGACGAAGACGAATGTCGCAGTATTTTCTATCAAGTAGCGAGTGCGATACATCATCTACACAGCGTCGGAGTAGTGCATAGAGACATTAAAGATGAAAATATAATTCTTGATGGAGATGGAAACATCAAGTTGATTGACTTTGGCAGTGCAGCATATATGAAGAACGGTCCGTTTTCTGTCTTTGTCGGAACCATTGATTATGCGGCGCCTGAAGTCCTACGAGGACAGTTATACAGTGGGCAGGAACAGGATGTTTGGGCTGCAGGTATCCTGCTCTACACAATCATTTACAAGGAGAATCCGTTTTATGACGGTACGGAGATCATGAACTCAGAACTACGGATACCGTACGTGATGAGTGAAGATAGTGTGACGTTGATCAAGAAAATGCTCAACCGTAACATTTCTGAGCGTCCGACCATGGAGAAAGTGTTGAGCGATCCATGGCTAAGTGGATACGCTCCCGAATCAGTCCCATCGCCGGCATCGCCTATCACAGACTCTGCTGATTCTTCAAATGCCTAACTGTAGGCGTTCGGTTCATTTTCATTTTGTTTTGCTGTTTTTACTATTTTGCATCGATATCTCGAGACGTTTAGATAGGTGGTTTCACGTAGAGACTTTCTTTGCGTCATGAGATATTGCCATCTTTGTATTTTTGGGCGTTTTTCATCTTGAGTTTTGATGTGATTTCGTTTGCCGTTGATGAGAGTTGTTCAACGGAGAAGAGATTTTTATCACCGTGCTAGTTAGGATTTTGATATGGTTTGTTATATTCACTGCGGTACTTTGATTTTAATTTATGGATATAGTTATGCTCGCTGTTATACACGAATAGATGTATTCATTGTGAATACGACGACAGCTATTAGTGAGCTGTATATATATTTGGCAAGCTACTCTAGCTAGCTTGAGATCTAAGCTATCTGTATAGGACAAGTACAGTTATTTATTATGTTGAAGTGAGTATGTGAGTAAATGTAGTTATATAAGTAAATTGTTTTTGGTATATGCTTCGATTGTTTGATGCTTCATAATTGTATATGTTCTATGAGTTGTATTTGGAGTTGTCTGTTTATGCTATTTTATGACATTAAATTGGAATTTAGATCAACTAGTTAAACAACCTGTTTGAACTACAATGACTGTATTTTCTCTTGCCCATATTACTACTAACCCATTTGTTGTATTCCTTTCTTACATAAGTTCTTACGTCCCTGGTCAAAGCGTTAAGATTGGAAGAATGGAACAAACACATCTCATTAACACTCACCCACAGCGATCGACAACTCATAACCGAACACTGCTCTCTAGCTGAGTGTGCTTTGCTTGCCAGTCGTTGTTTGTTTGTTTGAGACTTGTTGCTATTTGTTGTTAGTGTTGGTGCTTTGTCTCTGGTTATTGCGGTCTGCTTCTTTTTATAGATTCGCTCCTTGTTTGAGCAAACTGGGGGAGTAAAACATCAGAGAGCGCTATATCCAGGAACCAGTGGCACTCTTGTCTTCCACTTTGTTTATATTCAAGAGCTATTTTTGAAGACTTGAGAACTGGAAGTTGACAGAGTTACAGCATTGGGGTTAAATGAGCTCAAAGAAAGTAAGTGATTTCTGGAGATGATTTGTTCATAGGTTTTACAGCAGCTTGATGCAATCTTGCCTCTGATTCAAATCAGGTCCAGTCTAGTAGTGATCAAGCTGCCTTTTGACGTAGCTTTATGTTTGCTTTTAGTTCTGTGCTAAATTTTTATCTTTCTGTTATAGTACAGTTCACACCAAGAGATGGTGCAGTTAGGTATATCTCCTTCCTTTTGGTTATCAAGCCAAAGACCCCATTCAGATACTTCATCAACCTTTACAGCGTTCAAGAGTATCTGCATGATTCTGATTTGGCGTGCTTGAGAATTCAAGATAAGCTAACAGATATAGATGGGCGGAGTACTCCAGCTGCTGCGTTCCTTAGATCTTCTGCTCGCTTTCTCGAACAAGGTCAAGGCTATAAGTAAGTCTTTCTTGTCTATTAGTACAGAGTTATTACATGAAAGAATGATTCTAACTTAATTGGACAGGCCGGTGATGTTTACTGAAGAGTCGAAACCATTCGGGGCTGGGTACTCACATGCCGATATTCTACGGTATGTAATATCTCTTATAAGTGATCAAAGCTAATGTTCAGCAGGGCAAGCGCTACGACTACAAAATCAAAACACCATAGCACAGGGTCGCCAGAGACGAGCCCGACAGCAAAGCTAGAACGAAGAGTGACATATACAGATCTCGACGATGATTGGGATGCGTCTTTAGACGGCGACATGATGTCGCTAGGGATCAAGCCAGCAACATCGAGTTCATCTACGCAGTCCGGAATAGCATATCACAGTACATCGCCACCACTAGGAGCGTCCGTGCCGAGCCAGGCGTCGTCATTTAGTCAGTCAGATCCAATACATTCTCCCCACAATGATTTATATTCATTCTCTCGCCGATCGTCACCCGGAGTGGGCTCTTTGAAGCCACAGTATGATCGCATAGTCAAGGACCCTGCTAATTCGCTACACATGATCTATCAGCCAGATACCTCGACGATCAGTGACGCGACTCCGGCCGAGATTGAACTGCTCAACGCGCGGATTGCGAGGATAAATAAGTTTAAACGAGTGTTGCAGTCGTCAAATGTTGACATCACAGCGCTGAGAAATTTGGCGTGGTCAGGTATTCCTGATGAGCTGCGGCCTATGTCGTGGCAGCTGCTGCTCGGATACTTGCCGTCTAATACTGAGCGGCGGGTCTCTACGCTTGCCAGAAAGCGAAAGGAGTATAACGATGGAGTGCGCCAGGCGTTTGGTCTTGCTGTTGGCAGCTCTAACAGCAGTTCAGCGTCTGTAAACATGAACAGTACAAACAGCGGCATCGATCAAGCCGTGTGGCATCAAATCAGTATTGATGTGCCGCGAACAAACCCGCATTTGAAGCTCTACAGTTTTGAATCGACGCAGCGAGCACTTGAGCGGATACTGTATGTCTGGGCGATTCGGCATCCGGCTAGTGGCTACGTGCAAGGAATTAATGATCTCGTGACTCCCTTTTTCCAGGTTTTTCTCTCGGCGTATGTTGACGCCGATGTGGAGTCGTATGATCCTGGGAGACTGCCAAAGGAAGTGATAGATGTGGTCGAGGCTGATACGTTTTGGTGTTTGACTAAGCTGCTTGATGGTATTCAAGATAACTATATCTTTGCGCAGCCAGGTATTCAGCGCCAAGTTGCCGCTTTGAAGGACCTTACCCAGCGAATTGACGCCTCGCTTGCCTTACATTTGCAGCAAGAAAACGTCGAGTTTATTCAGTTTAGTTTTCGGTGGATGAATTGTCTGTTAATGCGAGAAGTCTCTGTGAAAAACACGATTCGGATGTGGGATACATACATGGCCGAAGGTCCCACTGGATTTTCCGAGTTTCATTTATACGTGTGTGCTGCTTTTCTTGTGAAATGGTCTGCACAGATCCAGACGATGGATTTCCAAGAGATTATGATGTTTTTACAAAGTTTGCCGACCCAGGAGTGGGGGGAGAAAGATATTGAGTTGTTGCTTAGTGAGGCGTATATGTGGCAGTCGTTATTCAAGAACGCGACGGCGCATTTACGAACTGGTGGTGCTTCTTAGTTAAGACGAAGAGAAGAGGTGAAGATTGGAGTGCCCTTTTTTTGAATAGTTTTTGGATTTTGCGAGTGCATTTGGCGACGATATATAGGCGTTTGTTTTTTGTTGTGTGTATGAAATTGGTAAGTTTGCATAGTAGTCTTGAAATAAAATACTGCATTTGTTAATTTTAAGAGTGTATAGGAGTTGATGCGTAGAGTAATTTGTTTAAATACAAGGACTAGAATATCTATATACATGTTTCCTTCTTCTAGTACTAATATCCACTATAATAAAATTCTTACAACAAAACACAACGATAAAGAAACATAATGTTTATAGACGAGGGATAGCGCGATGATGAGCGCTCAGAAGGCCAGCAGCTCTTGCGCGTCTGATTGCTTTTGCGAGTCGTTTCTGGTTCTTTTTCGAAGTTCCTGTTTTCTTGCCAGGTTCGATGCCACCAGTTGAAGAGATGAAATCGCTGAGGAGGATAGCGTCAGTCCATTCGTCGAGCGGGTTGACGTTTGCGATGTTGAATTTGTCGCCGGTGAAGAGAGGCATTTCGCGAGGGAAATTGAGAGCAGCGAGGTCGTGAGGGTTGACGTTTTCGCCCATGTCAAAGTAGCGGGTTCGAATGACTTTGAGAGATTCTGCTTCAGCAAGGAGCTGATTGTCAAGCTGGGCAGACATGGTACCCATGGGTCGTACGATGGTAGGATATTGCGTGTCCGGATGGTCTTGATAGGCCCGCGCACGTCTCGCTGCCGCGTTAGTGCGCTCACGTGTTTGACGACGAGATTCGAGGAAACTGAGAGTATTATTGACAGCATTGCTCGTGGATTTCGTTTTCGTCGTGTTGTTGGCTTTTCTTACCGCGCCAGAGAGGATATCGGAGGACGAGACACGGAACTGGTTGGCTTTATCATCGTCGTTGTAGGATATTGACGATCTCGAAAATAAACGAGCTGTAGATGAAAGAGATGTTGAGTTGAACGCAAGTGCTCTTTGTGATGAACGAAACATCTTTGTACTTTGTGTCCATAGAGATGGAAGCCGAATTGTCGAGGCCATGATGCTCTTTCCAGTCGAAGCACTTGACTTGTTATTGTATAATTGCTGCAATAACCTATCAAAAGCTTCTATTAAATGAATAACTCAACACTAGAGATTCCTAGACTGTTTTGTGCCCAATTGTGGATTTGTCTGTGGACCATGAGTTGCAAACTGTCTCGGGATTTTTTTCGTTGTCGTTATTTAGGGTTAGGGTACGTGAGTATAATGGATATCTACACTACATTTCTATAAAGTGATTGCATTTTCATAGTAGATTGTAGAGAAGTATATTGTATTGAATGCAAATCATGGCATGAGTAACTGTACAATATTTATATGGCCCTCGTCATTCGCGTATTCCGCAGCTATCCTTCCATAGTTATCTCTCACCGTCTTATCCACGCCCCTTTGTAGTAAAAACCGTACAATACCTTCGCGACCGCTCACAGCGGCGTAGAATAAAGCTGTCCATCCTTTTTCGAGGTCGCGAGCTTGCGGAAGGTCTGTGATGATTTCTTGCGGGGTGTCTGAGGAGGTATCTCCTTCGAGGAGTTGCCATACCCGCTCTTCGTCTCCCGTGAAGCAAGCTTCGAAAAGAGCTTCATGAAGTCGCAAGTTTGGGTTTTGACTGTAAATGCGTTCTTCTTGAAGAGTTTGGCGAAGGTCGTAGTTTGATTCGACGCCGCCGTCGCTGGTTATGGTCGCGAGAAGCGGCGCGGAGGGAGTGTCGGGAATGATTTGGGAATGGCAGGCGGGACAAAATGTGTCGGGCTCAGTATGCGAGAGGAAACATTGCCAGTGAAAATGATGATGTAGAGGACAACTATTCAGAACGACATCGTCGGGAACTAGATCATTGGCAGAATGAGAATGACTTGAAGATGATGGCCCTGCTCCTCCTTCTTGGTCCATATCAACGTCGTCTTCCGAATCTTCTTCGAGTGCCGGATTTGAAATCCATATCGACTCCCGACAAATTTCACAGATACTATCGTCTGGTGGTTGTCCTATTGTGCTCATCGGGCTGTGTATTCGATGTTGATTGGGGAAGTGAATATTTTCTGAATTTTTTTGATATTGGGATTTCATTTCGAGCCGCACGATGGGAGTTAGGATTTTTTGTATTTATGATTAATTGATAGCATATAATAAGTAGAAGGAGTAGAGTAGTTGCTGGGAATATGATTAAAAACAGAGAGAAAATATTAGAAAATACTGTGAAAATCTCATAGTGTAAGGAGGTAGATAAAAAGGAATTGTGAGTAGTATCAAGAGATAGTTATTGTCGGTCAATTCAATTGTTGGATTGTGAGTCTACAAACCAATATTTGATTTTATTAAACAAAGATATCCGTAAGGATAATAATCAAATCAGAAATGAAAATTAATGAGAAGCGCACCGAGTATCAAATATCCAGATTCATAAACAATCCTTAAACATCACCTCTAAATCAGGAACACTCCGACTCAGTAACACGACTCAATTACTAAATGACTGAGTAATGAATTCCTCAGTTCATTCCTGAATTAACAACTGAGTAATAAATAACTAAAATGAAACATCAATGCATGACGACATAGAGCGTAATATCCAAGCTGATCTCTTCGTTCACACTCAAGTTATCGCTTTCCGAAGCAGCCGACCGCTTGCCCACTCTTTCCATCAGCACAATTGTGTTCACAATACCACCATCCAACAACACAAACAAACAATCTTCTAATAATTCCTAATCAATTATCATCTATCAGCACACACAAACAATTTCGGTCCGTACCCGGCCGGCTCAGCAGCCCTAAACCCTACCCCACAGCACAAGCACCAAACAAAAGTCACATTTAAAACCACAAAGCACATGTAACACGCGCACACAGAACGTGGCAGAACTGGCACTGGGTTTATCAGCAAGCTTCCTCGTCCGCACTCCTCTTCCTCCTCCGTAGCATCTCTGCACACATCAGTGTTTACCTCGTGCTTTTCTAATCTTCTCTAAAAACACTCTCTATCGCATTCAAAATGGTTAAGGCTGGTATGTGTCAATTTGTCCGGACGGATCTGACCGGGAGTTGCTGCAAGTAGCCTAGGCTCTGTTTGGCAGCGTTGAGTGGCCGAGAGCACCGCTGCCCACAGATCGTGAACAGCCTGCGAGTGCTGCGAGCTTGCATCTATTCTCGTTCTTCAAGATCCGAGCAGGGATTCCTTCAGACTTCTCAATTGACCGCAACAACTTGCTAATATCCTCTGTTCTTAGTTGCTGTCGTTCGTGGAGACTCGACCGTCTCCGGCACCGTTACCTTCGAGCAGGCAGCCGAGGGCGCCCCAACCACCGTCACCTGGGACATCAAGGGCAACGACGCCAACGCGCTCCGTGGTTTCCACGTCCACGAGTTTGGCGACAACACCAATGGCTGCACTTCTGCTGGCGGTCACTTCAACCCCTTCGGAAAGACCCATGGTGCGCCTACCGACGAGGCTCGCCATGTCGGTGATCTCGGCAACTTCTCGACTGACGCTGCCGGAAACGCCGTCGGTTCGACTGAGGATAAGCTCATCACTTTGATCGGACCCCAGTCTATCCTTGGACGTACCGTCGTCATCCACGGAGGTGTTGATGACCTCGGAAAGGGCGGTCACCCTGACTCCCTCAAGACCGGTAACGCTGGTCCCAGACCCGCCTGCGGTACGTATTTATTGTATTCGTTTTTGGTCATTGCTAATCGTTTTTAGGTGTCATCGGAATTGCTGCTTAAGCGGTTAGTCTAGTAATCTAGTATTCACTCAATTGATTTATTACCTTATTTGTATGTTATAAAGATAGTACTCATGTAGAAGTAAATTCAATCCTCGTAATATGTACTGCAGTTATCCGCACTAAATAATCAATGTCAGTATTCCATCCACCATACTACTCGCAATCCACAAAATCCATGCAAGACTCTGGTCATAAAAAAAACCAGGGATAGATGATAAACAAAATGTATTTTTCAATAATATGACATAAATCGTCCACAAACATCTTTTTCAAAAAAAAACACAATGCCAAATAATAGAAAACTTTTGAGTATGAAGCCTATGCTCTGTCCTTTCGTCTCGTATCAATTCATCGCTGCTCAAAAAAGATTACTCGTCGTCAGGAGCAACGTCACCATACTCCCAAATACCCTTTCGCTCACGCTTAGCTTGCTCAGCAACAGCTCTAAGCTCTTTAACGCTTTCAGAGCCAACGAGAGTTCGCTCATATGATTTCTTGAGAGCTTTATCGCTGGGAACGTAAACCCAGCCATCTTCGGCGAGAACAAGGTTAACGCTCTTGTCCATTGACGCGGCGTTGACGAGCTCGACTACCTGAGCGCCGGAGTCGTCGGTCGTACCATCGGCGACGGCGACGAGACGTTTAAGCGTGCCTTGTGCTGAGGATACGAGGATCTCAGGGGCGGTCCAGACGTTATCGTAGAAGACCGTTACCGCGTCGTCGAGGTATTCGGGTGCAAAGACAGGGAACTTGACGAGGCGGAGAACACCTGCTTTGGCAAGGGCCGGGATGCCGGACAAAGAAGGCGTGCATGGACCTGGCAATGTGCGCAGCTTTGCGAACGGGGCAGAGAAAACGACGGTGCCAAAGTCGAGCGAGATCAGGCTTGCGGACTTGCGCGGGATGTCGAGCGCAGTCACTTTGAACCGGGCCGGAAGGACGGTTTCGGGGAGAATGAAGGTCACTAGATCGCCGATGCGAGGGCGACCTGTGAGCGAGACGGCGGATGACAGCGACGGAGTGAGGGTCTTGAGTTTCGCAAGGGCTATCATCTGTTAATACATGCTCTAATATAAAAAGAGAGGGGACATACAGTCATCGAGTAAAACAAAAGAGAAAGATCCGTCATCGGCAACGTGGGTAATGGCAATGTTGAGATACTGGCTCGTCTTGGGTCCACTGGCAACAGCAGCAGCAGCAACAGGCGCAACAACCTCCTTAGCCTTGCCCTTGTCTTCCTTCCACAGACCCTTCTTAGCAAGTGACGCGGTCTCTTCGGCAGCGCGAAGCTGGCTGGCAGCACCAGACTGCGCGGCAGAGTACTCGTCAAAGCTAGCCAATCCTTCCTCGAGCAACGAGACTGCAAAGGTGTCCTTGGTACCAGGAACATGCAAGAGTCCGAAAAATCCACCAGAATGATCGATATGTGTAACATCGATCTCGACATCGCGTTGGAGTAATCTTCGCGCAGTGAACTCCCGCGACTCGTCGCCAAAGGGCTCTGATTTCTCAGACGAGTTTGCAAGCGCGACCCGAGGCGTCGAGATTCCAGCAAGGATGAACTTGATCCGAGCGTTCTCACGGGGAAGAAGGAGACGCAAGCGAGAACCGGTGTTTACGAATTCGACAATCGCGGGGACGCGTTTCTGGCGTTGGAGCGAGGGCAGGAACGCGGTTGCACGCGCATTGGACTCGGACGCGTTGACGACACGATCAGGAGGAAGCGCGATGCCAGAGTGGAAACCAGCCTTAGCCTTGATCGCAGCCGCCTCTTTCTCGAGCAATTCGTCCCACGCCGGGGATCTGTCTTCCAACTCAGCCTTACGGTGACGGATGACAGTTGCGAATCCGGCCTCGACGACGACAGCCGCGAGGTCAGTAGCCGAGAACCCAGCCGGCGCCTTTGCGAGTTCGACGACGACGATATCACGCTCGTCAAAGGTGTCAGACTTTGGGCGCGTGTGCAAAAAAGTGACTTTGACGTGTTTGCCGATGACGAGCTTGCGGACGAACTCGCGCGCGGCAGAGACGTAGGTCGATTGATTTGCGTCGTTTGCGCGCGGTCCGCGCACGCTCGCGAGCTGCACGACCTTTTCATTACCGGACGCGGTGCGCAGCGCGAGAGTATCGGCAGAGATGACACGAGCGACGACGGCCGAGTAGGATTTGTCGGAACTCGATGCAGCGCCGCTGGTGGCCGAGGACACGACGGTGACGCCGTGCCAGAGGTTGATGCCCTTTGCGCGGGCGGTACGTTCGGCGGTGCGAAGTGCACCCATGGCTGATGCGCCGAGCATGTTTGATTGCCAATCACTGACAGTGGCGAGGCCGCTTTCGAGGAGCTTGTCGGCGATGAGACCAGCGGGATGGCGCACGACGGCGACAAGCATGCCTTGCTGCGAGGTGCCGACGAGAGAGAGCGTGACGCTGCGCTGGAGAAGACGCGAGTCTACATAGAGCTTTGCCGCGTCGCCGTAGGGCTCGCCTTGCTCGGTCGAGGAAGCAGCAGTGGATGATGAGCGCGGGCAGCGGATTCCAGCGAGCAAAAGCGGGACTTGGACATGCAATCCAGGCAGGACGATTCGCACCAGAAGACGGTCACCGTTGAGAGTGCGCTCGACGACGGCATCAAGAGGCTTGGATTTATAGCTCTCGATGAAATCAGCGGGAAGATCGTAGACGGCCGAGTACTTGTCGATGTTTGCCGGCGAGTGAAGGCCGACGCCAGCATCAGCAGCAGCAGCCTCAAGCTGGCGGTAACGATCCTGAATCTCAGCTTGCTCAGGCGATTCCTTTGCGCTGGCGGAGGTGTTTGGACGAACGCGAACGGTGCCGGCCGAGATCAGATCATCGACCACGTTCTTGCGGGATCCGTCTGGGTTGGGCAGGTAGACGATGCCATACTCGCGGTTGGAGGAGGGGACGGAGTAGACGACTTCGCATTGGACGATCTGGCCGACGAGGAGCAGGCGGAGATGTTCGCGGGACTGAAATGCAAAGGGCTGTTAAGACAGTGTTAGAGGGAGGAAGAGGTGGGTAGAAGAGAGTCTGGGGAGAGGAGGGTTTAAGGGCGACCTGCAAGGTGTTTGCTTCTCAAAGAGGTAATTTGCTCACAATAGCCTCTCCCGGGATCAGCGTGCTACCTCTGACATAGACACGTGCAAATACAATAACAGCAGAATAAAGGAAAACAGACCTCGTCGCCTTCGTCACGACGCAGACGCGGAGCAGAGACGTAGGCAAGGGCAAGGACACGCTCGGAGGGCGGTTTGCCAGGCTGAGGCGGTCGCGCGGGCGTGAGCACGAGGGTGTCGCCTGAGAGGGCTGCTTTTACTTTGGCAGCGAAGATTGCCATGTTGTTAAGCAGGAGAAAAGTAATTAAGGAGGAGGAGAAGATTAATTGAGGAGGAGGAGAAAGAATAAAAGGAGGAGAAGTATGGGATCCGAGGGAAGTAAGAGGAAGAGAGGATCAGAAGTTGTGGTGAAGCAGTCTCGAGGCGAGGAAGTCTTGCCAGCCTGTCATTAGTCAATTAGTAAGATGTTAGATAATCTGATTAACTGAGGAATTAGTAAGCAAGGCAAGGAATGCGGCGCAGTGCCGCAGGAATTGTGCGCGTGGTAGAGCGGCTTAAGAGAGAGCCGCGTCTGCCGCAGCGGTTGCGGCAAGAAAGCGGAGGAAGAGAGTGATAAAGAGAGAAAAAAGATTGGAAGTAGTTTGCTGTTCAGTTATAAAAATGCTGTGATAGTAAATAGTAGAGAATGGGAAACAGAATACTTACTCAGCAAGCACACACAACCGCAGCTGAAGTGACTAAGCGCCCGGGTAACTACTTTGTCCGGGTAACTCGTCCCAGAACGCAAATCGACTCAGTGCGCCGTCTTTCTCGTCGCTGCAAACGCTTCTGCACCGCTTCTTTGTTGCTCGTGATATCTTGATATCTGATATTGTTGGAAGATAATACCATATCTACTATTTATTTTCATTAGAGCACATACTCAGTGTGTTTAAATGGCCCTCAGCAGCGAATACCAGGGCGCCATCGCCCTCCTGGATCTAGACCGTCAGACCCAGCAAGGACAGACTCCAACCACCCAGGGAGGCCCTCTTCCGCGCATCGTCATGCCCGACGACGAAGACTCTCGTCGCACTGCTACTCGTGCCCGCAACCGTCCGACCATCGCGGATCTTCTCTCAGACTCGTCTGAACGCCAGCAGGCAGCTGCCGCCGCGGCCGCCGCGGCCGCCGCTCAGCAGCAGGCTCAGCAACAACAACAACAGCATCAGCAGCAGCAGTCTGCCCAGCAGGTCTACGCCAACGCGGCCAACCCGCCCATCGACACGCAGCTGCTCTCGCCGGCGTCTTCAGCAGCGTACTCGTCCGCGGCAGGCGTGCCCCAGTCCGCAAACGCCTTCGCTTACTCGCCCTCACCCGTCTCGCCGCAGCTCGCCCTGCCACCGCTGCCCACCATGCAGCAGGTCGACTACTCTGCGAACCAGCAGCAGCAATCTCAGCAGCAGCATATGCAGCAGATGCAGCAACCCCCGACTGACCCTGCTCTCACGGGAGGTACCTCGGGCGGCGTTGTCATCCCCGCAAACCCCGTCCGCTCCGGCGCAAACGCAAACGCAGAGTACAAGAACGAGTACCTGTCGATGCAGTCCGGTGCTGGTGGTCGTCCGCCGACGCCGCCTTCGCGTCGCGACCTGCGCGCGTACCAGAAGAGCGCGGCCGCAGCTGCGAACGCGGCCGCGGGCGGAGTCGCCTCGCGCGGGCAGCAGCAGCATCATCACCATCAAGCACAACAGCAAGTTGGGCAGCAGCAGGGCGGCGGGCACCAGCCAGGCTCTCCTGGAGCATCATCAGGCCAGACACCTTCTGCGTCGCGGCCGTACAAGTGCCCGCACGTCGGATGCAAGTGGACCTTTGCGCGACACAGCGACCAGCGTCGCCACCTGCGCTCGCACTATTCGCCCAACTTCCATTGTCCGTACTGGCGCACCGATCCCACTTGCCACCGCAACGGCGGTGCGTTCAACCGGCTGGATGTGCTCAAGCGACATCTCAGACTCGTGCATTTCGTGCAGCTCAAGGACTCGGATGCCGGCTGGTGCAGGCTGTGCCAAAAGATGTTTGCCAGCCCTCGCGTCTTTGTCGAGCACTGCGAGAAGTGCGCAGACTCTGTGCAGCCGACTGAGTGGAAGAAGGTCGAGGGCGAGCCTATACCGCAGGGCCATTAGTGTGCAGATGAATGAGTGCTGTATTTTTATGTTTTGTGGATTATATTTTATTTGTGATTATTCTATGGGTGTGTAATCCGGTCTGTAACTCTAGTCGTCTCTCCTTGTGTAATGAATTGTTATTATTCGTATTCGATAGTATTATGTAGTTATATTAGTAGTTATATCAGGTAACTAGTTTAGGTAGGCGAGTATCATCAAAAACCCGACTGCCGTCCAATCACGTCTCTCTCTTCTTCGCCACCTCCTTTATACTTCCTCTTCTCTCATATACATTACATCTACACTCCTCTTCTCTTCTCTTTCTTCTCTTATATACTCTCATACTCTGATGTATCTGATATACTCAACGTGGTGGCCGCACGCCGCAGCCGCCGCTCTCGCTGTGGCTGCTTTCTCTCTTTGCCAGCTTTCCAGCCGTGTGAGTGAGTGTGCAAAGAGGATCTTCGGTCTTGCCGTCTTTGCTGCGGCGGTGAGCCGTGGAGTGAGCGGCGGCTGCTTACGAGGAGGAAGGGATATTAGAGAAGGATGAGGAGAGATATGAAATGAGGATGTAAGTAGTTGTTGTTGTATTGTTGTTGCTGGAGGAGAAGGGGAAGGAGGAGAGGATGGGGGAAGAGGAAGGCGAAGGGAAAGGGAGGGCTTGGACAGTCGTGATCGTGGACAATAATGGACAGCGCACTCATACGCACTGCTATTCTACTCTGATACTATTCTGTTATTTCTGAATAATTACTCTATTATGATACTATTCATATAGACTGCTGATTTCTACATGCGACTACATATCACTACGTCAAATGTCAAATACTTGATATCCACTGTATTGACACCTCTCTTTACCATGAATATACACTCTTCATCAAGTGAATAAGTACTATGATTATTAGAAAACATACTCTAATATCCTCATCATCTTTTACAATCATATCTTACTTTATGAATCAGCTTCAAAATCATCAGTCACAATTAAATATGTCAATTAACTTTTCTAAACCATGAATAAATTCTCTTCGCATTTCTTATATCTTCTTTATATCATCTGTTTTACGCCATGCCATATTCAAAACAAAACCTTTTATATCTTTTATATCTCCATAAATATCCAAAAAAAATACCTAGAAATCCTTGCTAAAACTCTTCTCTCCAGACTCATTATCACCACCCACAAATTCAATATCCCGCACAGCAGACTCTTCAGTCATATGATCATCACAGTACACACCTTTCTCCAATATCGTCTGTTTAGCAGGGAACAGTGCGCTTAAAAGCCAGTAACTCACGGCAGCGGCAAAGAAGCCGTAAAAGATTCCGCAATAGTATAAATTCTCTACACCTCTTGGCACAGTGATATTGGCGTTGATATTAGGCAATAATCCAGGCAACAACGGAGCCCAACCGATAGTGAAGGCGAGAAGAGCGATGAAGCTAGTGCCGAATTTGTTGTACCGATAGATTCCCTGGCTATCGTACATCTGCCAGACATCATACTTTCGACGATGGACAAGGTAGAAATCAGAGATCAGGATCCCGCACAACGGCGCCAGCCAGACTGCGGTGCCGGACATGAACGACAGGAACGATGCAGCAGAGGTAAGCACGTTCCAAGGCGTAAGCGCCCATGTTCCGAGTACAGACACGATAAATTGCCCACGACGGATGTTGATGTATCGCGGGAAAAGACAGTTTAAATCATTGGCGGCCGAGATCGAGTTGGCGGAGATATTGTTGGTCGCTTGCGCAAAGTAGAACACCAGAGCGCAGAAGAACGCAGCGGCACGACCGCCGGCAGAAGTCCACTTGTCGATAAAAAGAAGAGGATCCCAGAGTACGCTGCCGTACAGAGTAATCGACCCTGCTGCAGAGACGACGCCAAAGAAGGCGATGAGAGTAGCTGAAGCAGGCAGTGCGATCATCATCCAGTACGTATCGCGAGGTTTACGCGCGTATCTGGTAAAATCAGGCGAGTTCATACCAAGCGTCGCCCATCCTCCAATATTTGAGTACAGACCCTGCATGAACACCCACGAAAAGGCAGATCCGTGAACGGTGTTTCCTTGGTTCCAGAGGGAGTTATTTCCTGAGCCAGCATTCTTGATTGTCCACCCAAGGATTCCGAATCCTGCAATCGGCAGAGTGATGCTCTTGACCCAGAACATCCATCTGATCTTTGCTATAGGAACGTAATGCAGAGGCAAGATCGAGAGCCAGTAGATAAAGTACGAGACCATCATCTGTGTATCAATATTTGCAGAATCGGGAAGCTGATTCTTGACGTTCCTGAAGGACGGCCAGATAGCGTAGAGCATTGAACGCACACATTCACCACCTGTATACGCAGCGATACCGTACCAAAAGATTCCGACAATACAGCGCAACAAGATAGGAAGCCAGCTCATGTAATAACCAAACGAAACCCTCGCCTGCACTGCAAACGGGGTGCGATACCGCACTCCAACGTACCCATTCGCAGTCACGATCGCAGCAACGATGATATCGCTGATGGCAACGTTGATAAGCGCGGAGCGCCAGGACATGCCGATTGTGATCAGAGAGGAGACTTTGCGCCAGCCTTGGGGGGAGAAGTTGTCGGAGATCCAGTAAGTTGTGAAGTCGAGTCCGGTCCATGTGCGTTCTTCTGCGGGGACGGGATCCAGGTCTAGAGAGTCAGTAGCTGAGAGACGAGGAGAGGAGAGGAGAGAAGACGTACCGTGGTTGCTATTGCGTCCGGGTTCGTACTCACGGACTTGGAGTCTGCGATCCAGACGTCTCCAGAATCCTTGCTGCTCCATTATAACACTCTTGATCTTTGCTGTATCTCAAGATATGAGCTCAACCAAGAACGACAACAACAGAAGAAGAAGCAAAGATCAGGATCTGAAGAAGAAAAGAGTTCGGACGCACAACCCACTTTTTTAAACGAATTCAGCACTGTTCGACTCAGCTTTGGCCTTTGAAGCCAACTTTACTCACAAAACTTTGAAGTTGCGCAATCAGTGTGTTTTGCGGTTTATTTTCTAGTTGGAGAAGTTATAGCAATTGCAGCAATTAGCGGAAGAAAATACTGACTGCATTTTCACTGAATTAGTGCTGTTTACATTACAACACTGTTTTAAACCGGAGATGACCGTCATCACTTCTCTCTTCTTCTGGTCTGAATCTGCGCTCCATCGGGGATTTTCTGGTTTGGGAAAAAAGTAGCTGATCTAAGCGAGCACAGCACAGTCGTTACACGAGCCTGCGTTTCGAAACTTGTGTTCCTTTATATTGATTTATTGTATTATTGTTGTTATCGTGGATATGAATATGATATAGAATAAGAACTAACGAGTTATTGTTCGAGACATGTTCAAGACAAATGGTTCTCTTCACTGACCGCCTCGGTTCTACAGTGGCGCCGCCACTGAACGCCACCCTGTCATTGTCTAAATGTAAAGAAGGACCGTGAAGATTACTGGAACAGTAACGTTGTTTATATTCAGAGTAATAGTTACTGTAGTTTATAGTTATAAAAAAATATCAACAATTTACTATAATGTACTAAAAACACTTAATTAGTCTAAATATTTCAGCAACCTTTTCAACTGCGACCACCACCGACGCTCGAAGAAACCTCAAAAAAAAACCCTCTCCCATTACAAAAACCAATACCAAAACCATAAAAATGTCATCATTTATACAGAACAATCAAATACGCCTGCAAATATACAAACCACAAAACAAAAGAAAATTGCACAGTAGGTGTGCAAGTCTCGTCTTACTAAGCATACAGGAATCAAGTAAATGCAAAATGAATAATCAAATCAATAATCAAAGTCTATCGGTGACATAAATCGCGAATGTGAATGTAGTATAGGTGAATCTCTGTGAATCTCAAACTGCCAACAACTCATTGACAACCTCAACCAATTTAGGAAAACTAAACGGTTTCGTCACATACCGATCCGATCCAGCGGCTAGCATGCGGTCAAAATGAACTTGTCGCGTGTTTGCCGATAAAGCGATAATCGGTAATCTCTTACAACATGGTTCGACATTACTTTCGCCGTTTTTCGATTCTGCACCCTCACTCGTCGTACTGGCAAGTTTCGAGGCCATCTGCTTTTCATACTCGCGAATCTTGGAAACAGCAGTAAACCCATCCATAACCGGCATCTCGTAGTCCATGATACAGCAATCCGGATTCTCGCCTCCGGAAACAACAATATCAACCGCTTCTTGTCCGTGGTTCGCTACCACGGTCGCGAATCCGGCACTCGTGAATTGCCGGCTTAGTAGTTTCTGGTTCACGATATTATCCTGTTCTTATATTAGCACTGTCCCTAATCATCAATTTTTTTTCAACAACCCACCTCAACTATAAGGACTTTTCTCCTAGCAGGCTGACTGCTTATCACACTAGAAACCGTAGTCACAGGCTGCTTCGCTGAAACCTCCATACTCGACCGGTTAGACAAACTGGGCGAACTCAAACTCGTAACTGACTTTGTCTGAACAAGCGGCTGCTGGTGTGTACTACTACTGCTTTCCTCAAATAATCGTCCTTCTATACTATTTCGGGCTTCTTCAATATCACTTTCCTCATCTCCGCTCTCGGAAAATCCAGGAGCATGCACTTTAATATAAAACACAAACTCCGAACCTTCATCTTTCTTCGTCTCGGCCGTAATCTCGCCTCCCTGATTCTCAACCAGCTTCCTAGAAACATAAAGTCCCAGTCCAGTCCCGCCATAATGCACATGCGTGCGCGGCGTGAAATGAGATGTAAACCGATGAAACGCCGTCTCAAGCTGCTCGGGGTCCATCCCAGAACCAGTGTCGCGCACAGAGAATATAAGGTATAACGTCCCCGTCGTCGAGTTCGCCGCGTCGCCGAGATCGTCTTCTTCAGATGCTGGAGACAGCGGGACTGCTGAGGGTGATGTCGAAAGCGCTGCAGCGAGAGCAGCATAGGATATCGTATTGGCGATTTGCGGGTTACTCGCCTGTGGACTGCCACCAGCATCACCAGTAGCCGCGATAGTCGACAAATCCGGCGACGAAACTGAAGATGGTAGTCGTTTTATCGGTGACATCGCAGACGCCAGTTTCATGAAATTAGTCGCACTCTTGCGTAACCTGTGATGTGCCGGCGATTGGATATAAAACGACGCATTATTATGCGCCTGAAACGTCGGCTTTGACAGTGACGCATCAAGCTTGATTACAAGCTCTCTTTTCTCACTAGACTGTAGCACTTTAATCGCGTTCAGGATCAAATTGATGAGCACCTGACGAATTCTAAGCGGATCCATCTTGACCGTCTCAACTCCCAAACTCTTAAAATTATCGCCAATCTCGACAGAGTAGCTGATATGAGTCGCTTTGAGCTCGTGCTCGTGCATCCACAACACCTCGTTCACAACACTTACGGGCTTGCACTCGACGGGGTTAACCGGGAACAACCCAGATTCGATCTTGCTGAGGTCGATTGTGTCGGTGATAATACGGTTCATATGACTAGTGCAAAGTTGCATCATATCAAGTGCCTCGGTAGCTTCTGCTACGGCTTCGTCTGCCTGTTGCACTGTTTCAGGCGGAACATGGTCGCATTGGCTGTTTACAGCGTGGTCGTCGACTATAGAGCGGAGTAGGCGAAGCCGCTTGGTGGAGACATCAATGCATTGCATGATTGCACTGAGTGGATTCCGCATCTCATGCGAAATTGAATCAATAAAATATTCTTGCTGCCGCTTACGCTCAACGGCATCGTCCGCACGTTGTCGCTGTAACGCTTCAGACTGCTTGCGCTCGGTGATATCGGTCCACACACCAGTAAGTGTCGTCAATTTACCCGTCTCGGAATCAAACTCAGCAGACACAGCACTCGCGCACCATCGCTCGACTTTGGACTCTTCGCCTGGCCGCACCGCCCATCGAAACTCGATCCGCTCGGACTTGCCCTGCTTTACACGCCGCCAACTTTCGCGCACAAGCGATCTGTCGCCAGGATGCACGCATTTAATCCAAAACGACGGATTACCAGTCCTCGGGAACGACGACAGCGTATACCATGCATCATTCGCATACATGATCTCACCATCGGGAGATGCGAGGAAAAGTCCCGCGGGCAGGATCTTGGCCATACGGCTGAACCGGCCTTCGCTGATAAGCAGCTGTTTAGTCTTTTCTTGTAGCATTTGTTCAAGTTCTTCACGCTTGCGCAGGGATATAGCGACTTCCCAACTAAGTTTGTCAGATGCCTCTTCGAGATGTCGCAGGTTATCGATACCGGTGGCGAGTTGGCGCGCGAGCAATTCAAGGAAGAGCTCGTACGGCTCGTCGAATGGGCGACGTGGGTTGAGTCCAATCACAGCAACGCCGACGACGGAGTTGTTATCGCGCATGACGGGTAAGAAGACGAGTTCGACGATTTCGTCGCTCCAGCCGCGTGCAGGATCATACTCAATGTAATCTCGGAACCCGTCAGCCATTGCTGTGATGTAGACTGCGGAGGTCGACGAGTCGACGATTGTTTGTTCAAAGAGCGCATGTCCTGGATCGAAGGTTATTCTATCGGGATTGTTAACGAGGCCGAAACCGCAGCGGTATTGAAGGGTTTTAGATGAGTTTGTGTCGAGCACGTAGAGTCCAAAGAGGGCGAGATCCTCGGCGCATGTGCGACGTAAAACTGAAACTGACTGAGTGTAGAAAACATCGAGGATCCCAGCTGAGCCAGTGGCTTCGTAGAGTTCTTTCAGGGCCTGCATTCTCCGCTCGTGCAGAACAGCATCGGTAGTGTCCTGCACCGAGGCAAATGCCCCTGATATTGATCCATCTGGTTCAGTGACGGGTGTGAACTTCCAGGTGAGGTACGCTTCTTTATTCATACCAGCTTCTGAAAATGTGTCGGGAGCGGTGACGAAGCAGAGGAGATTTTGTTTTGTGACGGTGCGCGCGGTGGTCGTGCATGTGCGCAAAGCGTCGGAGAGTTCAAAGTTGAGATCAGAGCCGACCCAGAGGTCTGAGAATGATCTGCCAAAGTAGATACCGGGATCGAGACCAAGGACATGGCCGAATTCCGCGTTACTAAGACGAGGTTAGCTAGTGAGAAGGGAATGGTGTGATAGTCCAAGATTCCGTGCGCTTGATTGCATGTGAAAATGCAGTGCAGAGAACTCCAGAAGCAGCCCGGGTAAATAAAAGCAGAGCAACATACTAAATTAAAACCAGACTTTGACCGTAGACAAGGACAGCAGGAAAAGGCGAGACCATGGCGAGGGAATAGTACGAGAGAAGAGAGGGCGACCATGATTCACGAGGCCCAAGAGGCGATGAGTCGAACGGGAAGGAAGTGCAGGCTTTCATGTGTTCGGCCACATACTTGTCCTTGCGTGATCCAGCAAACAATCCGGACTCCATTGCAGCGCTTGACAGTATCGGCGGAGTCGGGTCGATCGGGAAGGCGAAGCTGGCTGCGGAAGAGATGGCCGGGTTCGTTGAAGAGGAAGGCTGCGGCATTGACGAGGAGGCGAAGGAGGAGGCGTCATCGCCGTCGGCGCCGAAGATGGAAAAACTCGCTCTGCCGGGCAGGGACATTGTGCTCAAGTCGGCATCTGTGTGCTGAGATTAGGAAGAAGGGAAGGCAGCCGGGGGAAGAGTGGTGGAGATGGGAAGTTGGAGTGAGGATGGGAGAAGAGGTTAAGGTTACGAAGAAAAAGCACAGATAAAGTTAAGGCTGCTTGAATGAGCCAAAGAACAGCCGAGTCGAGATGATCTGCGGAGGTGTTCTGGAAGAGTTGAGAGTATTTGAGTGTGGCAGTTTAAGGAGTGGATAGAGGGAAGGGTGTAGGAGTAGGAGTAGGAGAGTAGGGAGAAAGGAAGAAGGTGATGGTGGAGAGATTTCGGTGAAGTGGTTGTATTCAATTAACTATTCGTTTGTTTCTGTTTAATAAAACAATCAGTTGTAAGTTAACTGTTGAGTGGATATTAAACAGCTGTTTTGTTGAATTGCTATATTTTGTTCTAATTTATTGTGTGTTTATTAGTGTAATAGAATAATGACATACTGAATAAACTAGTTATAATTATTACTGTGTTTATCAATTAGTTATCAATTATCACTGCATCTCATTGTTTTATCAGCTTTATTGTCTATTTACTACACAACTCTTCTATTATCACAACTTCACCACAAAACTCCTCCTTCACTCTGCAACTCACTCAAAAAAATTCTATAAAATCATATAAATACTCATTATCATAATACTTTACTATTTATTCTTATAACACAAGCACTTCTCATATAATACACATCTCTAATCATCGCCACAAAACCCACTTCCGCTCACACTTCCAGCGTACTCACCTCGTGAACTCCTCTTCTTTGCTCTGATCTGTCCACTTCTCACCAAATCCCTATCTACAGGCTTGATGGCGCCCCTATTGCACTGATTCTATAGCTATATGCTGTATGCACATTATACTGTCTGTTTGCCTGCGCCTCCGAGTCAGATCATTTGATCTGCGATAGTCTCCCCGTGCCGGAGTCCTGATCGTACCACCGCACACTACTCATCGTGATATACCTAGAACACACTTATTCGCACGATTTTGATACATCTTCGCTTTTCTTCTTTCTTGTCTATTTTATACACACAATGGCTCAACCGTCGCTCACCAAACGGTCGTCCTTCTCGGTCCTCACTCAACCACCGACTGGCATGCCTCGCTCGTCCGTACCGGCGTCTGCCTCTGCCATAGCTCCTCCTTCAATCCCTACTCCAGGCCTTCTTGCTTCAGCAATCAGCAGTACTTCTGGCACTCCGACAATGAGCATGTCTTATGGGCAGCAACCATATCGTGCTGCTTATTTCGAATCACATCGGCCATTGTATGCTGTCGATTGGGCAACCAGCGCCTTTCAGCGCGGACCTGGCCGTATCGCTGTCGCGACATGCACTGAGGACTCAAACAACAGAGTGAGCTCAACACTGTACTTTAGAATTAATCTAAGATGCTAACGCTGTTTCCAGATCCAAATCCTACAAACTACATCCGTACCCGAAGTACAACCCAATGGCCAACAAATCGCATCTCTCGACTTTAGCAAAATTGCCGAAGCCGGCGTCACATACCCCTGCACCAGAATCAGATGGGATCCTTTTATTGGGCGCTCAATGAGTGGTAACTCCATTGAACGACTTGCTACCGCTGGCGACTTTTTACGGATATGGGAGTACAACCCAGACACTATGTCACTTCGACAAAGCTCTCTTCTAGCGAATGTAAGTCCATTATTACTCCTATAACCTGGATCTTTCTAATTTATAAAGAAAACAAAATTAGACTACACTGCACCACTCACAAGCCTCGACTGGAACGCGACTGACAGTTCGCTGGTAATCACATCGTCGATTGACACGACCTGCACGATATGGGATCTTACTACCTCGACAGCCAAGACCCAGCTAATTGCCCATGACAAAGAGGTTTTTGATGCTCGGTTTACTACCGGAAACGCTGACGTGTTTGCCTCTGTCGGGGCTGACGGCTCGGTGCGAGTGTTTGATCTTCGTAGTCTCGAGCACTCGACTATTATCTACGAGCCCGTCAATCCGCCACCCCTTTTGCGCATCAGCACAAACTGCCGGGATCCTAACCTGCTTGCGACCTTTTCGATTGATTCTAATGTGGTACATGTGCTCGACATTCGGTCGCCGGGAACACCTGTGGTTGAGCTGGAGTCGCACATGGGCAATGTCAATGCAGTGGAGTGGTCTCCGCAGCAGCGGAACCTTCTCGCGACATCGTCCGACGACTGCCAGGTGTTGATTTGGGATATCACGTCGAACCGGTCTGATATTGCGATGGCGTATACCGAGAGCGGTGAGGTGAATAATCTTGCGTGGAGTGCGTCGGGGGATTGGATTGCTGCTGTTGCGGGGAAGGGAGTTCAGGGCGTCAGACTGGGATTTAAATAGTTGAATTGATTATAGGATTAGAACATGATATACAACTTGATTTGTATTGTAGAGTAGAAGTTGATTGTAGATTGTAGATGAGCTGCCTGATGCACCAATGGCCACGGTTGACTCCCCGCACACACACACACACACACACACACACACACTCCTACACAAGCACACTCTAATCCACTGCACTCACTCACTGCTCTCACCAACACAAGAACGTCATCCACTCCTTCCGCTCCTTCCTCGGAGAAACCGCGCAGACACGGCTGAGTCCACCACCAAATAACGTTTACAGCTGCGGCATATTCAAACTCCCACAACGGCCTTCGCAACCGACGAGCCCGCCCGGCTTCGTCTGCGTTCCCTCTTCTCTTCTTCACGCACACAACGCAGCACCAGCAATAGCAGCAGCAACAGCACTTCCAGCGCAAGGCAATGGCTGCCACGCGCCCGCAGCAGCTACGGCAGCACTCTGCTCTCAGCGGCACAGCGCAGCAACACCAGCGACGGCGCTCGACGACGGTCGTCGACCATGGGAGCGCTGCTGGGGACGACACCGGATTCTACGACGAAGATCACGACGAAGGCTACGACGAGGCAGCGGCAGCGGACGACGCAGAGGCGTTTGATCTGCTTTCGTTATCGAAAACAGTCTCGGGAACGGGCGCAGCTACTGCAGGCTCGCGATACTCAACCACCCTGTCCTCAGCATCTTCAGGATCACACAGTCTCTCGCCAGCTATTTCGTCATTGTCCGCAGGTCCTGTTCTGATTCCGTCCGCTGGCGGCGCGTCCTCAGCAGCAGCAGCAGCTCGCACTCGACCCTACGATTCAAACTCCCAGTCGTTCTTCTCTGGGCTCCAGTGCACTTCTTCATTCCCCGTCGGCTCGTCTGCGAACCGCCGATCAAGCCTGTCAAAGTCATCCTCACGGCGCCAGCAAAAACCGTCACAGTCACCACCTATTGTCATCCTGACAAGCTCATCAGATCCACCGTCGGTAGCCAGCAGTAGCAGCAGCAGTACAATCTACTCTGCCAGCTCAGTATCTCTCGACAAAAGCAGCCGTGCAAGTGCAACACCCGCAGAGAAACAGCGGATTGCGAGTAGAGACGCAGATGCAGGCACTGCGACTCTCAAATCGCGAAAATACGATACCCTGAAGCAATCTCCCACCCCACCCTCTCCAGCTTCATCCTCCACAATAGCAACATCCCTTGCACATCTACATCACAGAGACTCAAACACTAGCTTGTCTAGCTCTAACAGCGGAGGACGGATTGAGATCTCGGACGCGGACGTGGCGAGAGTCGCTAATTTGGTGATTCATCTACGAGATTCGAGATCAGATTCGAGATCAGTGTCTAATCCGAATTCAAAAAAGAAACCAAAGATTGCGCTGGAACATGGGACTAGTACGTTCTATTACCGGCCACGAAGCAAAGATCATGCTAACACCATATTGCAGAATTTGAACCATCTCCAGCTACCGAACGGCGCGTTTTGAAAACGCAAACATGGCTCGAACTACACGCAGCTTTCATCTCACAATCTCAAGTCGCACCACATCACTCTGCGCTATACAATCACCCAGGCGTCGACGGAGTGTACAATCCTCTACAAACCATCCGCAATCGAACCGTCCGCAAATCACTCAACCAAACCCTGGAGATGCAGCCTGTTGCGCTTCTGATCCCAGCGTCGACGACTGCGCGACAAAATAGCGCGAACCAGGTTGTTTGGGAAGTCGATGTGAATGAGATGTTTGCCGATTGGGGATGGCGGGAACGGAATCGGATGCAAATGCGGGATCGCAATAATCAATTGTTGTATCCCCAGCTAATTCCTGAATCTGATAGACGAGTGCGACAACATCATCATCGCTCATCGCAGAATGACAAACGCCGGGACGACTCTGACAACGAAGATTTCAGTGACGCAGAAGAGTCTGATATATCCGACGAAGAGTACGACGACACTCAGATTAAAGAAAGCAGAAAACGACATAGATTCCACCGACATCGACATCGCAGTGATGACGCTAATTCTCGGCATAAACTGAAGTATCTGCCTGATATCAGACTAGGACTTACTCGCGAGATTGAATATCAGCTTGGGAAACGGCAGTCAAAGGCGTCGAAAGACGAGCATATGACTTCAGTCTCTGGACACTCGCGGCGGCGAAGAGGCGATGAGAACGACGATGAGGATAGCTATGACTCGTACGACTCTTATTCTGACAAGGATTCGTATTCTGAATCGGACTCAAACAGCGATGCTTCTTCGCAAGTATACTCTGAGCACGGGTCAGATCAAATTATATCTGATGCGCTGCGCACGTCAACAACTGGCTCGGTAACGGCGCGGAAACACGGGTTACATCGCATCCACCGCCGAGGCCGCCGTAGCCATTCCGAAGCAGGCCAAATCCCATCGCTTTCGCCAGCACGCTCTTCGTCACCTACAAAGTCTCGATCAGGTTCGCCAGGATCAAAGAAATCTCCGCCGCCAACACTATTACCGCTGACTAATACTGACGGGTTACTTGCTGTGCAAGGCACTGAGTCAGATACTTCAGCTGCGCGAGGATCCCGGTCTAAATCGCCGTCACGAAGCCATCGGCACCATCATTATCGTCGGCATAGCGTTCAGCCGAGGTCGCGGTCGCGGACGAAGTCAGCTGCAGCAAGCTCGAATGGCTCGTCGACAGCTGAACTAAGTCTTGCTAATACTGCAGCACGAGGGGGTAGTATTGGTGGAAAGACGGCCGCTGTTGGAGTGATAACGGGCGCGGAGCAGTTATTGTCGCCGCAGTATCGTGAGTCTAATGTGTCAAAAGTAGTATTTCAGCACGCACCTGGCTCCTCGGCTGTGCTGTCGACGACATTACTCTCGCCTTCAGGCCAGATCAACGGTAAAGCTGCATCTTCGCGTGGCGGCGAGAGTGACGTCGAAGACATCGCACCCTCTTCAAACTCCCAGTCAGCCGACGACGGTTCTCGAGCGTCGACGTCAGCGAATCTGACGACGAGTGTAGCTGCTGGAGCTGAAGCGGTTAACGCTCCTGCGACAACGTTCTCGAGATTGGCGGCGGAGTTGAAGTGGCTCGAGGCACAGTTTATCGTGCAAGGAAGACGAGCAAATGTGCTTTGTACTGTGTATGAGCGGTCACTTTTAAAATTTTCTGAACCAGCGCCGGAGTCTCCTCTTCAGCTCTCTACGTCGCCGCCTTCATCGCCACCCACAACCGCTGCCAAGTCGATTCCGACAATAAAGGGTTCACTGGTCGCCCACGGTCAGCATTTCAGCGAAACGACTCTGACGACAAGCAAACACCTCCTCTCAAGTCTGACATCCCACTCCGACACTCTTACCGCCGCGTTCTCATCCTCCTTTCGCTCACGATTCGATTTTGCTATCTCAGCAGCAGACCGTTTCTCCGCCGAGCTCAACACGACACTCACGCTACAACTACGGCATCTCGGCGAGGAACTTGAACTTCTCGAGAAAGAAGGCGCGTTACGACGAAGACATCAGTATATGAAAGGTGAACTCATGCAAGCTGGGTATGTCCTGCTTGATAAGTTTGTCACGTTAGTGTTGTGGATTGTGTGGGGTGTTGTCAAAGTTTTGCGGTTTTGCAGGGCAGTTGTAAGAGGCGTGTCGTATGCTGTGAAGTGGGTTATTTGGTGTTAATGTCCCTTTTGCTGCAGTGTTTGTGAGTTGCTGTTTTGTGGGGTGGGGATGAATGAGTATTATAATAATCAGGCATCTTTAAAATGAGTCTTTCTTCACTTCCTGCACTCGTCCATAAGCACGAAAAGCAAACTAAAGAGCTATAGGAATTATACTTTAAATTCTTGATAACACTACCAAAACACACACATAAAAACGAAAAATAATAATACATCACTCAAAAACTAACGAACTCACCTTTCTTTCCAGTCAGTCTATTTACCATCCGCTCGTGCAAAAACCCAGAACAATAAGAAAAAAATGAGCAGAGTACATGACCACGACCACAACAAATATAAAAAAGCAGTGAGAAAAAGACATCACGGGGGGAAAAACCTGGAAAAGAGCCAAAGATATGTCACAAGAAACAAATAAAACATGAGAAACAAAGTCAGCTTAAATAAACGGCGACGTATTAGGTGACTGAAGCGCGATACCAGAAATACGGAAAGAGAAACGAGACTGTACAAAAATAGAAGAATCGAAATGAGAAGGCGAAACTCAGGGAGGAGCGGTTAGTGCACAGGTTACTATGGAACACTCTTCAGATGAGAAATGCAAATGTCGATAATCGACGGATTCAGAGCCCCAGATTTAGATCAGGGAGAACTGCTGTGAGTTGCTGATCGTTTGATCTGTCGACAGATTTATAAGAACTGGCTGCTATCAGACCAGACAGAGTCAAATTCGATCATAGCTCAGCGAGAGCCGGTCAACAACTGATTACACAGGCAGCGGGACATTCTTGGCATGAGCAGGAACTTCGCGCTCCCAGAACTGTAAAAGCAAATCGCCATATCTTTGTAGCTCTTCTAGTGGGATTGCGAGTCTGAAGTCGCTGAGGATGAGGAATTGGAGTTCGAGGTGGTTTAGTTCTTCGAGGGGTAGACCTCCGACCTGTACGATTAGTATATGGCTTAATATATGGTGCCTTAAACGGAAAAGACGATGTACCTTTGCGTAGCGAGAATTCTTGTAAAAGACGTCAGAGAAGAACTTGCTTGCGACGGTGACACCCGCGATGACCAGCCGATGGATATTATAGCTATCCATGACAAACACTTCGCTGGTAGGGGTCGAAAGAACTGACGGGGGCTGTGAAGGCGGCGAAGGGGATGTGAAGCCGACAGGAGGATGGGCCATGGGCGACTGTGGCTGGCTCATTTGGGAACCGTATGAACCAGGCTCCATGGAGTGTTGTGGGTAGGACGAGGAGTATGCGGATGGAGTGGCAGGGACGGAGGAGGATGTTTGGGCGTTGTCTGCTGTTGAGGAACCAGCAGCGGACCCTATCGGCACTGGCATGACAGATGAAGAGGTTGAATATGAAGACGAAGGCTGGGACTGTAATGGTGGAGGGGGCGGGGTGTGCATTGCGCTGCGATAAGCGTCTGACGCTGCCGAGTCAGAGAAGTCTCCAGCGTTTGCGCGTTTCGAGATGCGGTCAAAGTATACGAGCAGCGATAGAAAAACCTCGTTCGTGGCCGGACAGTACTTGAGGATGCGCATGAGATACGCTTGCAGGGATATGGCGGGCACGTTGCGGCCGTGGAAAGCAAGAACAGAGGCTGCGAGGCCGGTGCGGGCGCGCGAGTCGGGGTGCGGGTGGTGGTGTGCGTGGTGGGACATGTAAAGGGCGTCGTTAGCTTCGATGATGCGCTGGAGCAGGGCAGCAATCATGGCGAGAACTTCTGTAACGGGGTGGTTGAGAATGTCGAGGTGCGGAGGGTCGGAGGCCGGGGAGGTGAGCGACGAGGACGACGGCGCGGAGGAGGACGCTGAGACGGACGAGGAGGCTGCGCTAAAGCCGGCAGCAGCAGCCGGCGCAGCGGCAGGCGCAGCGGAGGCAACGAGAGAGGCATTGACGGCGGGGAAGTGCTGCTCGCGGGCGAAGAGCTGCTGCTGGAGAGAGACCGCATGCTCGGTGTAGGGCGGCGCCGGTGCCCCAGAGTAGTCGGCCATTCGAGCAGAGCGGGCTAGGAGACCTGCGTCTAGCAGACGGCGAGCACGGACATGGACTGAAGCAGCAGTAGTGGTGAAGAAGGAGTTGCGGAGGAGAGGAAGAGGGGGGAGAGCAGGGAGTAAGATCAGGGGTTGTTGGTGGTGAGCGCTGGTGAGGAAGTGAGCAGGCGTAGTAAGGCAATTGGGAGGCCCGTGATTTGCAGCGTGGGCGCTGTGGTTGGGCGCCGGCGCTCGAGGACTGAGCAGAGCAGTTGGAGCAGTTGGAGCAGTGAGCGATGGAGGAGGAAATATAAGAGAAGAAGGTCAATTGGGAAGGTGTTGTGTGTTTGTTTGAATCGTTTAGTTGTTTAGCTGTTATGCAGTAGATGGTGTTGTCGATGCTGTTTGTATCTGGTCGGATAATGGCTTGTTTCCTCGGCAGTAGGTCACGTATTCTGT
This sequence comes from [Lipomyces] yamanashiensis, assembly GCA_030572775.1. NCBI lineage: Eukaryota > Fungi > Ascomycota > Lipomycetes > Lipomycetales > Lipomycetaceae > Myxozyma > [Lipomyces] yamanashiensis. Next base: position 203,223 of record JAJMBS010000024.1, read on the forward strand.
CAGAGTCCCATGTTATGTGCTGCATTGTATTGCAGTAGAATTGCAATTACAATTACAGTAGTGCAATAGCTAGCACAGTACTAGAGTGAACAATACAATAACTACAAAAGTCTTACCAGCACTCGGCCGTCCAACTCATCTCATAGAATTGGCCCAGACACCATCCCAAACATACATGCATGTACTCCTCGAGCCTGCCCTCAAGAGTCTTCTTCCTAACAGAAAACACGAATCATTATAACCGCAAACAATAGAATAAACCACTAATTACATTTCATCTTTCCTCTAACTCAAAAACACCGCCAGCAACACCACCGCCAGAATAATAACCAGCACAAGCAGCAAGCAGCATGACTTGTTACGCGAGCTCTTTTGATACCGTGACGCCTTCGTCAGCTCTGCACTCGCGTTCTGAGTGTGGTCCGCCACGCTCGTGATATTCGACTCGATATTGTCAATCATCACTCCCTGCTCCGTTACCATCGTGCCCAGATCTCGGAAAATCTCGTTCAGCTCAGAGATACCCTGTTCAATTCCCTGGATCTCAATCTCTCGCTCGGCAATCAGCGAGTTCTGGAAATCAATCTCCTCCTGCTGAACGACGTCCATAGTCTGCTGTTCCTGCATCCGCTGCTGGCGCTGCATCGACGGTGCCGACCGCTGCGGCAGCTGCTCCTGCATCAGCAACTGCTGCTGCTGGTATTCATACTCCGGGCCCTCTGCGCCGGGATCTAACAACTGTGATGCGCCGGGCTGGTGAGTCTTTGCCGCAATGACGTACTGGCGCTGCTTCTCGGCTGACAACCGCTGAACAGACTGGAAGTCGGCAAGCAGTGAAGTGAACTCGCGCGAGAGCTTTTGCTGGGTGAATCTCTGCGACGGCTACACCAACAGAATTAGTATTTTCTATAACGTAATAGAAGAGAAATGTAATTGCCATACAGTGACGTCGGTCCAACCTTGTAGTTCCTTGACCTCATCGCCAATAGACTTGCACAGCTCGCGAGTATCCTCACTCAACGACGACACTCGCTCACGGATCTGATGCGAGTCCTTCTTCGTGCCAAACATGCCCAACTGACGGTTCAAGGTCGAGATATTGGTCGTCAATGTGAATAATTGGTTCGAGAGACGATTCGCGAGCGTATCGAACTCGGGCGAGTCCGAGAACCCGCCACTGCCGCTGCCCATCGTGCCCTGCGGTCTTGAAGAGAGAAACGACATGATATAGTTGTGTAGTATTAGACACCGTATGTTTTGCTGCCAGATATTTCTGCGGTAGAGCTGCAACCCAGTGTTTATCAGATAGAGACAGGTGTGAAGCTGAGCAACAGTGTGCACGAGATAAACAAAATGTACGTAATCCACCCAGCCACAAACATAGCCACCAGCATAGCCACTTCCATCTATTCTCCGGATTCAGCACTCTTATTGATTTTTGAATAACTGCTGATATAATGCCTTTTTGCAGTTGATTTTTTTTTATTTTTCACGTTCAGTTAGTATAATCACATTTTCCTGAGATAGTACCAACCCCTTGAAAGATGTAAGCAATTGGCCGTCGGCAGTTCACAGGCCTCCGCGCTGATTGAGTCAAAGCCAAACTCTATCATCTTTATCGCGCCCAGCTTGGATAAGGCCTGGGATCCGCATCCAGTCTTCTCCTCAGACAGTTCCCTTTTTGTATTGCTCAATTACATTCTTCATCAGTAGAATACATTGCTATATACAATGTCAGGCGTTGCAATTCACAAGTTCACCACAGCCCACCCCGGAGACGTCTCTGGCTACAAAGAGCTTCCCTCGACCTGCGCGGCAGAGGACCTCGTCGCTGTCATCGGCAAGACTGAGGGAAACGGCTGTGTCAATGATTTCACTCGCATGCTCTCCTCAACCGTATGGGATCCTCTGCTTGAGGCCTCACACGGCATCTCGGTTTTCTCCGGTGGTACCGAGGGTGTTCTCTCGCCCCACGTCTCGCTCGTCGTCAAGGAGCAAGAGTATCTCAACCCCGACGGCTCCAAGAAGTACGAAGAAGGTCTCGTGGCCAAAGTCGGCGGCACGCGCGACTTTGAGCCTTGGGAAATGGGCACCGATATCCAGGCCAAGGTCACGGGCGAGACCGTCAAGAAGCTGATGGCTGAGCTCGAGGTCGAGGCTGACGATGTGCACATGGTTCTTGTCAAGTGTCCGCTACTCACCACCGCCAAAGTTGTTGCGAGCGCGAAGCCCTGCGTTACTGTCGACACATACAAGTCAATGGGTTACTCGCGTCTCGCGACCGCTGTCGGAATCGCTCTGGCTTTGGGCGAAGTCGACGAGGCTGGCATCGCGCCTGCTCTCGACTCGTACGGTGAAGTTGGCTGGTCTTCGCGCGCATCGTGCTCCTCCGGCGCCGAGCTCGAAAACTGCCACGTCGTAGTGCTTGCGAGCTCCAAGAAAGCCAGCAATCCGTACCGTGCGCTTCACGGATACATGGCCGACGCCATCGATCTCAAAGTCCTGCTTGAAATGACCTCCAAGATCCCTGATGGCGCTGAACGCATCCAGATCTTTGTCAAAGCCGAGCCCTCGACCGACGGTGTCGTGCGTGGGAAGAGACACACTATGATGACCGACAGCGATATCCAGGGAACCAGACACGCGCGGGCTGCCGTTGGCGGTTTGGTTGCGGGTGTTTGGGGCGAGACTGATGTCTATGTCAGCGGTGGAGCTGAGGGACAAGGTCCTATGGGCGGCGGCAGTGTCTGCGTTGTTTATAAGGTGTAAATATAGAGCTGATTAGAGTATCCATGATGACTGTTATGATGTAGATAGATAATATGAAGCGTTATAGTTACATCCACGATTATTTGCCTGATCCACGCCATGTATCTTCCTGGGTATTATTATTCTTGTAGTTATTATCACTCTGATTTATCAAATCAGCTATGGATACTATGTTTGGTAAGATTGTAAATGCAATATCAGAACAGCATAGGTTTAGGTGATTGGACGCGTAAATAAATATCAATAACTCTCTATTACTCCTAATCACTCTTATTCAACTGATCTTGCTATCAAAAGGACTCTCATCAGATTGAATAGACTATTAACTGGTTTAAAGAAATGGAGCAGACGACTCCGGATCAGTTAAAACTGGCGATTGTGATATCTGACGCGTCGTTGTATCGCGAGAGGATGTTCTAATACTCTTCCTATAGGCTTTATCCATGGTCAAAAATAAACCGAAATATACGTCAATTGATGGTAATTACTTTTATATCAGATTAAAGGATATAATATGTCTTTTAAAAAAGATTGAGATGTCTGATCATAAGAGTGTAGACTATCGCTGGCAGTTACTCTCGCGTCTTGTCGACCCGGTGGAGTATTGGAAAGCACGATACGAGAATGCTAAAGAGGATATCAAACACTTGAAGCAATCAAAAACGGACTTTGTCTCTGTCCGCGAGATCAGACAAGATAACGAGTATCAAGTTGCTGAGAGTGTTGATCTGGATCCGGAAGTACAATTGAGACATCAAGTGCTCAAATTGTATCGGGCTCGGTTATTTAGCTTTACCTACGGTAGTTTATTATATGGCAATAGTGCTGATAGATGCTAATCTGATATTCAGAACCTGTGTCAGAGGTGCGATCTGCATGTCTTGCACTTGCCCAGTTACATACTCTTCCAGTGCATCAGCTTCACGAGCATATAGCGGTAATCGAGAAACATATCGAGACTCCGCAGGCTCGATTGAAAGGAAGTATTAGTCAGTGTCTGACTGGCTACCTTCCGAAACTGTTTGAGTGTTTATTTTATGTTTTGCGTGATCATCACAGCGATGCTATAGAGCTCATCTATGGCAGGCTCTTGGATGCTGTATTTTGTGGACTGGGTAAGACAGTGAATACATTATCAGAGCATGACACCAAACGGACATTAGAAGATCTGAACGAAACCGAGGATCTGCGTGAGATTTACGAGTCAGCGCTGAATGACTACGCACAGTTGAGATTTCTACAGCGATGTTAGTTCTGATATCTGCTGTGTTGATGATAAGCTGACGTAATTAGATCTCTTTGCGAGTACGGTGCTTTCATTCAAGACTGTTTTAGCCAGAGCTGTGTCACTGTCGAGACAATCTACCTCTCTGATTGATTTTATGCGTCCGATTTTACGAACAATGTCACTTATCTACGTAAAACTTCTAACAAAGGCGATCATGAACGATCACACGCTGCGATTTACAGAGATATGGCATGAATTGGAGCGCACGATGCTTGCTGATGATACGGTGAAGATGTTTCCGGGGATTGTGAAGGTATACTGCGAGACCCTTTTTTAGTTGTTGTTATTATACATTCTGCTTAACTATCATACATCTACTCTTCAATAAATACACTACAGCCTATTCCAGCCACTCTAATTAACTCCCAATCCAGCAATTAGGGTGTAACCCTACAATCCTAATAACAGTCACAGTCAGTAAATAAGTCCCACCAACACACACACCAAACCCTCACAAACAATGTAAGCACTCAGTGTGTGGCAGCTTCAGGCAGTGGTCGTCTTTGTCACAGTTCTCCTCTTTCTTTCCTTTCCTCAGACTTCCGGTTCAGCAACTACCGATATCAACAACACTTTGGGAAGTTACTCGACATGTATGTGTTTTATTCCGATTGCTAGTTTGATGATTCTTGTGATTGGTGCTGTTTGACAGTGAAGAAGGGTGTGTTTAGGGGCTGGTGGAGTGGAGTGTTTGGCGGAGCAGAAAGAGCGTGAAAAAAAGATGATAGGAAGCTGGTGGATCCAAGCAAGCGCTGAATAACAAACTGGAGTTGGTTCTGTGCAGGTTTTACTGTTTTGAACGAGTTCTGCGTTATTTTCGTCGTGCAGATCGTCTTGAAAGTCAACAGCCCAATCATCAAGAACCAACATGACACTCTAAAGAGTGTCTTTCGACAGAAATCTTGAGTAACAAATACTGATATTCTTCTTCAGGTCCAACCTTGTTTCACAGAAGCGTCTCGCCGCCAGCGTGCTCGGCGTCGGAAAGAGAAAAATCTGGCTCGACCCCAGCGAGGCCACTGCCATCACCAACGCGAACAGCCGTACGTTGCATTTTTGTACTTTTGAGCGAGTGACGGAAGTAATCAGATCCTACTATGCATTGCGATCTGATGCTATGTCAAGTCTACGAATTATAACTAATATTCACAGGTGAGGGAATCCGCAAGCTCATCTCCGATGGTTTGATCATCAAGAAGCCTGTCACCATCCACTCGCGTTCGCGTACCCGCGCTCACCTCGAGGCTAAGCGTGCTGGTCGCCACACTGGTTTTGGTAAGAGAAAGGGTACCAAGGACGCCCGTATGCCGAGCCAAGTCGTCTGGATGCGTCGCCAGCGTGTCCTCCGTCGTCTGCTCGCCAAGTACCGTGCTGCCGGCAAGATCGACAAGCATCTCTACCACGAGCTCTACCAGCTTGCTAAGGGTAACACCTTCAAGCACAAGCGTCAGGTCATTGAGCATGTCATCAAGGCTAAGGCCGAGAAGGCTCGTGAGCGTGCCCTTAAGGAGGAGGCCGAGGCCCGCCGTGTCCGGAACAGAGCTGCCAGAGAGAGACGGGCACAGCGCATCAACGAGAAGCGGGAGGCGCTTCTCCGGGATGACGAGTAAACGTTGTCGACGACGTAGGTCGAAGTCGAAGCGTTTATTAAAATGGGATTATAAAAAAAAAGAGAGAGAGCAAGTAAGGAGGGTTGAGGCGGGATGTGTTTTGTTTTTTCATCTTTACATACATACACACATAAGTTCATTTACGGGAACGAGTGAAGAATGAAGGAAAGAAGTGAATACCCGAGTATAGTGTACTTGGTGTTGAATTTGTTTTCTTGATTATTGGCATGTTGCTGTCTTTAGTGAATGGTTTTGTCATCTGTGCCGACTACTTTTGTTATTTGTTTTCCGTTTTTGTAAAATTTACATGTGCTTTTTGCTTGTTTTCTAATACATATAATGACTTGTCATATGATAACCAGTTCTTGTTGCTGTTGCTGTTGTAGATAGTAACGAGTGTTGTAGTCAGCGTTGTCAGCGACTTGGCGGTTTGGCAGTTACAGCAAAGTCAGAGCGCTGGCTTCAGCGCACTACTTCACATAGTTAATCTTATCAGTACTCTTGACACTTCTTCGCAGGCATCATTTCTTTGCTTTAGAGAATAGGTACATTTTACTGTAGAAGGATTCACATTGTCTGTTCAATTGCGATTGTAACTGAAAGAAGACCGCAAGACACGAAGGCACAAAGTCAGGTTTATCGAGAGTCTATTATTTTCACATGCCAGCAAAACAGCGGACGAGTTCGGCGGCGACGAATGGAGAGGCGAAGAGTGCTGTGAAGAGTGTTGGAGAAAAGCAGAGTGTTGATTCGAGTGCTGCTGCTTCGGTATGTTTTTTTCGCTGAGGATGAGAGGATAAGGAAGAAAATTAATTACTATATGAACAGGAAGCGCAAACTGAGCGCGAGAAAAAGATCCAGAACCTGATTGTTCGTACAATCTGGAGTGTTGTGATGATTGTGGGCTTTTTCGCATGTCTTGTTGCGGGTCATTTCTGGGTGATTACACTCGTGTTTGGACTACAGCTGCTCGCGTATAAAGAAGTGATTGCGCTTGCTCATGAACCATCGCGGACAAAGGCTTTACCGTACGGGAAGGCTTTGAATTGGTATTTCCTTGCTTCGACGGTGTATTATTTGTATGGAGAGACGGTGTTGTATTATTTCGAGGAGGTCTTGCTTGTGGATCGTGTGCTCTTCCCGTTTGCTATCCATCATCGGTTTATCTCGTACATGCTCTACATTATCGGTGAGTTTTATTGATAGCGGATAAGGACATAGCTAATAAAATAGGATTCATGATGTTCGTCTCGACGCTTGAAAAAGGTCACTATCAATTCCAATTCATGCAATTCGCATTCACGCACGTCGCTCTCATGCTCATCATCGTGCAAGCCCACTTTATCGTCAAAAACATCATGGCAGGAATGTTCTGGTTCTTCCTTCCCGCATCGCTTGTCATCATCAACGATATCTTTGCATATCTTTGTGGTATCACGTTTGGTAAAACGCCCCTTATCAAGATCTCGCCGAAGAAGACAGTCGAGGGATTTGTTGGGGCCTGGATTTCGACGGTGGTTATTGGTGTCGCGTTAGGATATCTCTTGATCAAGTGGCCTTATATGATCTGCCCTCCTTCGGTATGTTGCCATTGATTTGTTGCTGATTTATGAGAGAAGCTAACGATAGTAGGACTTTTCGCTTAGTGCATTTTCAGAGTCCACCTGCGTTCCAAACCCGGTCTTCATCAAACAAAACTTCGTCGTTCCGCACTTTTTACAACCCCTCCTTCGCCAATCCACGATTTTCATCGAACCAATCCACTTCCACGTAATCTTCATGGCGACATTCGCCTCTTTATCTGCGCCTTACGGCGGGTTTTTTGCGTCGGGAATCAAACGGACTTTTGGAATTAAGGATTTTGGCGATACGATTCCGGGACATGGCGGTATTACTGATCGTATGGATTGTCAGTTTTTGATGGGCTTTTTCTCGTATATGTATTACTCGAGCTTTATCGCCGTAAGTCTTTATGCCACTAGAATTTTTTGAATTATGCTAATATCATGATATAGACACATAAGCAGGGCGTTGATGTCGTTCTTGCGACGGCGACCGCTAGTTTGACTGGTGCTGAGCAGTTACAACTTGTCAATGCACTGCAAAGATATCTGCATAATCAAGGACATATTGGAAAGGATGTGTTGCAGTGTATGGTGAATGGTCGTTAGATCTTCTAGTGAGCATTAAGAGAGATATGGATGTGAGACGGTGTACGATAAAAATATGACGTTGACTGCATCGGAATTTGATGTGCTTGACTGTATTGCGATTATGTATATAGCATTTGATTACTTAAAATCGGATAATAGAAAGCGAAAATCATATATTCTTCAGCAAAGACTTAAAGAGGAGACTTGACGGGATCCCAGGCGGCGATAGGTTCGTATTTTCCGGTATCCAGTCTCTTCATATCGGCTTCGTCAAGCTCGAATCCAAACACATCCAGGTTGGATTTTATTCTCTCGGCATGGTTCGACTTTGGCAGGGGAACAAAACCCATTTGTAAACTCCAGCGAATCAATACCTGAGCAGGGGAAACACCGTACTTCGCGCTCAGAGAGACGATAGTAGGGTCAGTGAACTTCACACCGCGGGTGACCGGGCAGTACGCTTCCATGACGATATTCTTTGAGCGGCAATACTCGACGAGTTCTTTGCGGGCAAGCCACGGATGAAGTTCGACTTGATTGACAGCGGGAGTGATTGTGAGTCCGTCCCAGGCAAAAAGTTCTTCAAGGTGGTGAATACCGTAGTTTGAGACGCCGATTGACTTGATCTTGCCAGCAACGACAGCTTCCTGCATGGCTTTCCAACTTCCCAAACGGCCCGCGGGGGACGATAACGGTGAATGAATCAGATACAGATCAATGTATTCCAACCCAGCTCGTGCGAGTGCTTCGTCGATTGCGGCAGCGGTGAGTGCGTAGCCGTGGTTGTTGTTCCAGAGTTTTGTCGTATAGAAGATTTCTGAGCGCGGAGTGCCGGTTTCGGTCATGAACGCACGCACTGCTGCACCGCAGTCATCTTCGTTGTTGTAGAAGTCTGCCGTGTCTATAAGATGCTGTTAGAATGCAATTACTTCATATAGAATAGAATAAGAATAGAAACACACCAAGAAGTCTGTATCCAGCTTTCAAGGCGTTGGAAACTGCCTCGCCGTGTCCGTGGTAAACACCGAAACCAATACAAGGCATTGTAAACCCAGACGACAGCTTGAACGTCGTCGCTAAAGATAGAGAACTTACCATTTTACTCTATACTGCTGGAGTTTGTTGTTTTGAAGGTGTTTTTTTAGTACAGATAGAGTGAAGAACAGAGCGGATTAGGCGGGGTTGTTATCTTCCCTTAGCGAGAACACCTAACCCGATGCTCCAGACAGTTCTTGAACTGATATCATCAGTAAGTACAGTGTATTATAGATTGTAATAGATGTATTCAATGTATTCTAATCTATCAAAGACTCCAGTCAATCACAGAGTTCTCACCATAGTGTTCGCGCAGCCAGTCGTTGGTCTTTGTAAAGTGTCCGCAGTCGAAGAATCCGCGCGAGGCGGAGAGTGGACTTGGATGCACTGATTTGAGCACACAATGCACGTTTTTCTGTATATCGTTAGTTGACTTCAAAGAAGCACTCCCTTGTAGATAAGACATGAGAACATACGTTGATCTTTTCGACGCGTTTGCCAGCTGGACTCCCCCACGCCAAAAACACAACTCCATCCGTGCGCTGCTCAGCAACAGCAGCAATAACCTTCTCAGTAAACTGCTCCCATCCCTTTCCCGCATGACTATTCGCATTATGCGCGCGTACTGTGAGGCAAGTGTTTAGCAATAGCACACCACGCTCAGCCCATTTCGTCAGATCGCCTGTCTTGTTCGCGGGAGGAGTGAACGCGTCGGGATACTCCTTTGCAAGGCATTTATAGATATTGCGCAAGGAAGGCGGTGCCGGAGTGGGCGGAAGCACAGAAAACGCAAGACCATGAGCTTGGTTGAGGTTGTGATAGGGATCTTGCCCGAGGACGACGACTTTGACAGAGTCCAGCGGTGTCAGACGAGACCACGCGTACACGTCGCGCGCGGGCGGGAGAATTTTCTGTTTTGCGACGTCTTCGGCAATGAGGAATTTCTTGAGAGAGAGGAAGTATGGTTTTGTGAGTTCGGACGCGAGAACGGCAAGCCAGGAGGGATGGAGTGTGTTGATTTCGAGTCTAGTGATTGTTAGTAGGATCACGAGACGGAAGTGGGTTTACGCACTGAAGAAGACTGTTTTGTTCGGGTGTCAAACTTGCAATCCATTTTTCTTTGTCGAATGTGCTTTCAGATGTGATTTCGGTTTTTGTAGCTTGCGATGTTGTAGCCAGTGAAACGGTGGTAGATACCTTTGTGGCAGACACAGCAGCAGCAGCAGGCTTGACACTGAAAAAAGAAGTCAACGGCCGCGTCTTCTTTGCTGCGTCTGATGTTATAGAAGAAACTGCTTTGCGCTTTGTAGTGACTGACATTGCTGTGTACTTGTGAGATGTGTTTGCGAGTGTGTGCTGAGCGGAGGTTGGGAGAAGCGCGTTGGACGCGAACGTGACGCGTTGTTTGAGTCTAGGCTCTGCACTCTTGTTTGTGCTTGATAAGTGGGTGTTTGTTTCTGTTTGAGTACGTGATGTGATATAATAGATTAAATATAATTACAAAATAATCACAGTATAATCAAATACAGTTAGACTACGTGACACTTAATGCTTAGTAATTATATTTTTAATATTACATAAGCACTAAATTATTGCCCTGTAACACACACAAGCAACACTGATTAGCGACACACTCAACAATGAATAACAAGAAATAATACTTATAAACTGCCAAGCTACGCATAATAACATTCACGAGATCAGTCGTTGTCCTTGTCTATGTGAAAGTGGGCAGACTCTTGCACAACTGTCGCATAATACCGCCGCTGAGTCATCACGTGATATTTGTGGCGAGCGGCGAGGCTCAAAAAGACCTCGAACTGCTCCTCAAACAGTCATCTTCACAAGTAATCAGCAACAACAACACCAACAACAGCGCTTCCGCAAAACACCGTCTCAGCTATACGGAGCAGCCTGTTCTCTGCCGCGCAGAATGATGAACTTTTCCTCGCCGGAGCAGTTTCGCAGCTCACCGGCACCCGCGTTCGAGCTCGTCGAGCGTCCGCGGCTGTGGTCGGCAATGGACGACAAGTATCTTGCCTTGCTCTCCACAGTCGCGATATACTGGGTAGTTTCGTGTTTTTTCCACCTGATCGACGTGTATGACCTGCTGCCACAGTATAGAATCCACACGCCGTCAGAGGTCTCGTCCCGAAACAAGGTCACCGTCTACGAAGTTCTGCGCGACGTGCTTCTCCAGCAGCTCGTCCAGACCATCGTCGGCATCGCGCTCACCTACTTTGACCCGCCAGACTACACCGGAATGGAAACCTACGACATCTGGGTGCTCGCGCAGAAACTACCTTTTCTGCCGCTTCCGCTCGTCTCGCTGCTCTACGCCTACGGCTTCTCGACCATGCGCATCGTCTTTGCTTTCTTCCTCCTCGACACATGGCAGTACTTCCTCCACCGCGCCATGCACATGAACAAGTACCTCTACAAGACCTTCCACTCGCGTCATCACAGACTCTACGTCCCCTACGCGTTCGGCGCGCTCTACAACCATCCCTTCGAGGGCCTGCTCATGGACACCCTCGGCGCCGGTCTCGCGATGAAACTCTCGGGCCAGACTGTCCGCGAGTCGCTTATCTTCTTCACTTTCTCGACTTTAAAGACAGTAGATGACCATTGCGGATACGCGTTGCCTTTCGACCCGCTCCAGATCATCTTCCAGAACAACGCGGCATATCACGACATTCACCACCAGCAGTTTGGCATCAAGACCAACTTCTCGCAGCCATTTTTTATTGTTTGGGATAAGTGGCTTAATACGCAGTACACTGGTCCTAACAAGCAGCATATCGGTCGACGAGACCCGCCTGCTGCTCCTGATGCTGCTCCTGTTAAGTCTGTTGAGGAGAAGAAGGACGAGTAGTTCTCAACTCCTCAATTGCAACAAACAATACTGCAGTAACTCCAATAGAATAAAAACAGTGGGGAACTGCAGCGACGATAAAACAATGGTGGTGATTTGTATGAGTACTTTTCTTTATCTCTTCTATTTTCTACAATAATTTTGGGCTGCATATTTAATAACAAGCGAATGGGTCGACAGTACAGATTGCTGTTTGGTGGTTGCAAAGCTCTGGTGTTTCTGTAATATCAATATATTTTCTTTTCTATTTTATTCTATTCTCTTCTCTATCACGTTATATTGTATAATTGTTCTATATCTGTAGTATTAGCTAATCATCTGACCCTGCTGACTCTTGGGCCGCCCGTTTGCCGCAGAGTGTGCTCCGCCTCGTCAAAACACAACTGCTTCCGCCTCAGCTTGGCAATCTTCTCTTTGTGATCTTCTCACAGTCAGAAACCAGCTTGATCTGTTAAGAAAACTGCTTCTTGCTTTGCTGCTTGTTTGTTTGTTTTGTTTATTCAGTTCAGCTGAATCTCAAGAACACACTGTTCAGCGCGGATCCACCACTTTTGTGCCGCAAAATACCCCTCGTGCACTTACTCTCCTACGTCAGCCATATCCTGCTCTCATCTGGGCTTCAATACTTCTTGTGATTCTCGATCGTCGCTCAGATAGCCAATAAAATGGGCTTCAGCGATGTCATGAAAGGCGGCTGGCATCCAGAAGGAGGAGGAGGAGGAGGCAAGTCCTCCTCCTCTGGATCACAGTCCTCCGGCGGCAGCAAGACCTTTGGCGGGTTCAAGTTTAGTGGAAGTAAATTCGGCAGTGGAAATAACAACAGCGAAGGTTCTTCCAGTACGCGTATGTATTCTCTGCACTTCATCGTGACAGCTAAATTTTGTCCCTTGCGATGGTTGCGCAGTACTGACAGTCTTGTGCAGACGAATATAGACAACCATCAACACCGATCACATCACTCAAAGACCCAAGTCTGTTCCCCCCGCCGCCTCAGCATCGTGAATTTCACCCTGACGCGGGTCCGGCGACGATTTCGCCTGATTACGCGTACCTGTACAAGCCAGCGTTGGAACGACAGCAGCAGGTGCAGAAACCGGACTGGAGACAGCAGTTCCAGCCCGGTCCGGTCGCGCAGCCTGGCGCTCCTCCTGCTCCTGGCGCTCCTGGTACCGTGCCTCAACAGCCTGGGCAGTATCCTCAGCAATACGCTCCGCAGCAACCA